>JASDQU010102112.1:303148-317155 GCA_032191745.1 Picea mariana
AATTTTTTAAGATTCTCATCTTCTTGTTGAATCATTTCTACTTCATGATTTTATTCTTCTTCATTGTCATCTCTTTCAATCCTTGGATGAGGACATTCAAATTCAACATGTCCTACTCCTTCACAATTAAAGCAAAAGAACTGACCTCTATTTTCTTCTTTGAAATATGAGATGTCTTAATCTTCTTCAACTTCTTCTTCTTCTTCTGCTTATTCCTTTGCATAAAGTTCTTGTAGCTTATCCCAAATATCTTTTGCTAATGCACATGATCCCACCTTGGATTTCACTGAATTTGTCAATCCATCCAAGATGGTATCTATTGCCAGTTTTTTGTTCCTTTTTGCTTCCTTCTGAGCTGCAGTCTTTGGTTTCTTCAAAGCATTGTATCCTGAAGCAACTGAGAACCAAACATCTGCCCCAAGAGCTTTCAAGTAAGTTTCCATTCTATTTTTCCAGTATTTAAAATTGCTTCCATCAAATGGTGGAATCCCATTTGGAATGTTGCCTTCCATTTCTACATAGGATCTTCCTTCCAGTGGTTAAATTGTACTGAAGGTAACCCACTCTGATACCAATTGTTGATACTGAGAGGGGGGTGAATTAGTATCAAGTACAATTTAAAACCTTTTTCAACTTATACTTAAACCATTCAACTATGTCCAATGAGAAATGAACAATAGTATAAGAGTTACACCAATACACCACAATAAACCATGCACAATATATGAGAAATAATCAATAGTTATTTTTCAAGGGAAGTAATGACTTCCAAAGGTAGCTACAGCTTCCAAATGTAAAGAAAGGGATAAACCTCCAAGAGAAAGATACAATCCTCCAATATCAAGAGAGACTTGATCTCTCCATCCTTGCCCCTTCCTTCCACCCAAGAATATATGAGAGATAATAAAACTTTACATTAAATCATCACCATCAACCAATCATCACATAGAACCTGATAATGCTTCTTGAGACTTCTGCAATTTCTGCAATTCTTGGAGTACTCTGATCCTGTAGATAATATTAATCAATGTATTCTCTGAAACTCCTCCAATTTTCACTCCTTGAATCCTCCCCAAAAAGAGGTTATAGAAAGAATGGTAGACTTTATTCAATTATGGTCTATTCAGAAGACCCAACTTGTACAGCATGCCCTACACTCAATATTTAAAATCCAATTCTAAAACTCACACACAAGAAACTAAAGTCTGTACTCTTTCCAATGGAAGTGGTCCCACTTTATTTGGATTCTGTATGAAGAAGCTATGACTGTTTTACGCGGAACACCTGTTTATTGACTAGCTTCAGGACTGGTCACAAACCCTATCTTCCACATAGTGTATCTCCATAATTATAGCAAATCAAGAGCTGAACCTTTTACCAGGGTACCTTGATATGTCTTCTCAATACCATAGCGATTTCACCATCAGAATCATTCTAGAAAACAAGTTATGGCAAAAATGGTAAGATGACATGAAAATAACATACCTTAGAACACATCACCAAAAGACTTCATCCTCCCTTGAAATATGGCCTTCTTTTACTTCTTATTTCCTCTAAAATTCGACTGGTATCAAATGAATGTATAATGATGTTTATTTATACCATTTATGTCACTTCCTTTTAACATTAGGGCCGACCTGACACTTTCTTATTTTGTAATTCTTTTCTTTAATTATCTTCAAGGCCTACATGTACTTCCTTCTTCAATTTACTTCGTCATCTTCAAAAATTCATTTCTCCTCAACCATGAGGATCCACATGACATGCCACATACCACCGGAAACAACATGATGTATATTATCCATTCATGGGTGTTGTATATGCATGTGCATTGTCCTTCATGTCCAAATACATTTATCAATCTTGCGGTCCAAAACATATGACTAGGGTTGACATCAATGACAACAACCAATCTTCCAATAGAAAGGTGTTGGGTATGTGTTGTATTCTTTGCATGGGTATGTGTTATTATTTTCTGCATCAGAACCGCATTATATTTAGGTGGTTTTTCGGCACATGGTTTCTTTTTCGGTGGTTTTCTATTTCTGGTTAAGGAATTAGGGTTTTGGACTAATACAGGTCATTGGGTTAGGGTTTTGGATGCCACTGGCTCCTATATGTATTTTGTATTGTAAACATTGTAATACAATGAATGAATATAGAATATGTTGGTTTTCCCGGTTTGGGTTTCCAGGGGAAAAATCTCTGTGTAATGTTTGTATTTTCCATTGTATCTTTTCTGTTCTTTTCTAAATATTTGTTTGCAGTAGATATTGTACAAGGTTAGAATTTACAAAAGGATGGGTTAAGACAACAGGTTGTTGGGGTGCCCGATGTTGTTCCAAAAATATATGGACTTCATTCTTCTGAGGACACTAATGAGTGGGATGTTCCTCCCCATAGATCATGCAGGGGAAATGATCTTTTCTCTTCTCTTTGGTGCCCCCCTCCTGGGTATTTTGGGTGAAAACAGTCCCTTTCTCATAATTGGAATTTTTCTTTTTGTTTCATTTATTTTTTCCTCTAGGTTGTTGAGGATTTTTCGGTTGCATGGACTGCTCGGAGGTCTGAGAGGGAACTGAAGTAGGTTGAGCACTAGTTTCGGTAGCCAACGAGTGTGGTGTAATCAACATATGACCCATTTGGTCAGCTAACGGGTTCACAAACGCATGAGAAACAGAACCAACCACATCATCAGAATGGGGTGTCGGGTTTGGCTTCCTAGGATTTGTTGACGATCAAGGGGCATTTGGAATGATATAATATAGAGTACCCGACTGTGAATAAATCAATTCCAAATGTTGGGCCCGCAAGATGGCTTGGTCCTTGGTGGTCGCCCCGACCATAGCTACATCCCTAGAAATGGGTGGTAAGAGGGACTTGGTGAACCACTCTATTAGGAGCTTGTCCAGAATATGAGTCTTAATCATCCTATGCCTTTGACGTCACTCATGAATATGATCGAAGGTGTGAGTGGCATTGTTTTGACGCAGTCAAGTCAAGAGCTTAGTTCCTATCTCATACCGGGTGGGCAATTGGTAATGTGTTAAGAACTCCATCACCAGGTAGTTGAATATTCTAAAGAAACCTCCTTTTAGTTCAATGTACCATTTGGCGGCGACCCCAGTCAGGGATATTTGGAAAAGATGTAGCCTCACACTATCATCCATCAATGAGTTGGATGAACACCATAAGTGATAATTCATGATGTGTGTGGAGGGATCTTCTCCTTGTTTTCTATCAAACTTGGGGATGTATAAGGGTAACTTAGATGGCATAGTTGCCCATGATGGGTCATGGTCAATAGGGTCATTTGTCAACCGTGAAAAATCTAAAAAACCTAACGTTCCAAGAAAAGGCAATGGTGCAAATGCAGGCTGGGAAGGAGATGAAGTCCTTTTGTCCCAGATGGACCTTGTGGTCCCCTTATGTTGGTACTACTAGAGGGTTGGGGAGCTCCTAAAGAGTGAGTGCCTATGGGGGTGGTGGCACCTCCGGGAGCATGACTGCTCCCAGAACCAAAAATGCCCACAGGGGGAAATGTAGACCCTCCAGGAAAGATGTTTCCAAAGTTAGTCCTGGGGAAGAAAACCCCCAGGATCGAATGTTGACACAAAAGGAAAACCTCCCCGTGGTGAAAAATTATCCCAAGGGATGTGCCTCCAGAGAAAGGTGTGCTAACCCAAGGAAAGTTAAAACCTCTAGATGTACTACTACCCCCAATATGATTAGGGACAACCCCAAAACCACTAGGCATACTCCATCCAAAAGGTACACATGCACCTGATACTACTAGGTCGCTCGTTGGATGGGTAGAAGTGGAAGGAGTTCCACTTCCCATGCTGAAATCAAAGCTCATCCCTCACTAGAAAAGAATCTGGAAGTGGGCATTGACATTGAAGGGATGGGCATAGGGATGCTAGGTAGGCTAATGGATGGAGATGACATGGTCGATGTCCCCCAAATGGAGGAACCAAAAACAAAAGGAGTGGACGATGTAGGTCCAATGGAGCTAAGAGGTGGTAATGAGGACACGGCTAGGACGCCCCCAAAGGAATCGCCCCCTATCCCATGTGGGGACGGACTCATAATCACAAATACACTGGATGAAACACTCGATCCTGACATGGTGGGAGTATGTGTGAACAAAGAAAAAGGCTCACTGAAAATTTCCCTTACTTGGACAAGTAAAGGGGCGTCTGGTTTATTCAAAGGCGGATTAAAATTTCATGGAGGACGTTCATAGACCACTTCTACTTCGACGAAACGGGCCTCATCAAACCAAATATAATACCCTTCAAACTCCTTGTCACTTATTTCATGTTTCTTTAGAGGTGGTTGTACCTATGTACTAGGTTCGAGTCCTCATAGTCAATGGGACCAACGCGGTGATTCAGTCGCAGAGAATAAATTTATGTTACTATCAAAACACAAATTAACCTATGGCCGACCTAGACTCGAACTCAAAGAGCACACCCCTAATCAAATCTAGGAAAACAACATGTAAACCAATTGGCTCGAGGGCCTTCTGAAAACAAACCCTATGGGTGATCTAGGATCTTTTCATCAAAGTGACTTATAAAGAATTGTATTAAATGAGCATAAATTAAAGTGCACCATTAAAGAAGGAAAATATCAATAATGAAGAGACATAAGCATTGAATCTGAACACAAAAACTTGATAATGGAGTTCATCCATGGTGGACTACGTCTTTGGGTCCTGCTCTCAAATGGGTAGGCCTTTTTATTAACTCACCAAAAGAATTTGGCAAAATACATAAGTATACCTCATTCTAGAATCAAGCTGTAGAAGATTTGCTCAAATCAGAAAATAGACAATAGCATTGAATTAATGGCGTCGAATTACTCAGAAATGATTGCAAACCGACTTTGGCACTCCCAGGCCCAAGAGAAACTCTGTCTTGATTTTTGTGCCCTACAACCTGCAATTAATGCCAAAAATTACGTCATAAAACATGCTTGGTCGTACCATCATGCGCCTCCCCCCGTGCACTAGCGGATTCAAAGTTTAAGTAATATTTGTGGGGGATATTAATAATAGGGTCGTTTGGCCTAGTGGTTGGTGGAGCTATAGTTAAGGCGTATAATGGATGCGGTCCCAAGGTCGAGCCCGCGGGCCTCCTCTTTTTGGGTGGTTGTTGTAACTTATATGCATATATATGTTCGTTGGTTCTGCCAACTTGGAGGTAGTTTGGATATATCCGTTGGGCCGCCAGATCTAGCGGGGTTCCGCCAAATTTGGCGGACCCGCCATTTTTTTATTTTTGGAATTTTGTTCTTGGGCCCTCATTGGGCATTTGCCCACTTCCACGTGGAATCCAACCATTGGGCCACGCCAACCAACTGTACAGTAACCTGCCATGTCAGCATATGATCTACCACATCATCTTGCCATGTCACCGTATGGTCTACCACGTGGCACTTTTTCATTGGTCCACGGATCATCCCGAAAAAACAAAAAACGAGTGACACATGGAAGCCTCTAGTGCTGCCACATCACCATGCTAATGTCATGTTGATGTCAGCATGACACGTATCGCCTCTTGCGTGTTCCATGTACATTGTACATATGATGACATCATCCGTACAGATGTTGACGTCAGCAGTACAAATGTTGACTCATCCCCTGCTGACTGGGCTAGGTTAACCAAACTTTGACCTCGAATATATTTCGATCCGTAACTACGTTTAACAAGTCGTTTACACCGTTGGAAAGCTTGCAACGTGCTCTTCATGATGATTCCATTTTAACTGAGTTTTGAGGAATTTGAAATTTTTCCCTTTCTCTGTCTACTAAGGCCATTCTGAGCTTCCTGAGTTGCTTCTGCGAGTTCTAAGATGTCCTTAATCTTCTCTGGATCCTTTTTGGATTGCGCCTTCCCACTGAGTGATTTTTGGACCACCAAAATCTTTCATCAATCAACAGATAAGTGAGGGAATATTTCCCTCACCTTGTCCTTCTCAATCCACTTTGCTTTGCTTGGATTTGTGCCCTTTAAACCTACTCGAAGATAATCAACATCACCCCTGCGTGAAGTCCTTGTCCTTCTATTCAAGATGATATCTTCCTTTAAATCATCCAAATACGCAGGAGAAAACTCATCAACTAAAGGTATTGAAACTTCCTCATCCTGATCCATGATCATGGGAGGCTCAAAAAGTTTCAAGTTCTCTACATTTACAACTGAGTAAATTTGCATATAAGGTGGAAGATCTAGACAAAAAGAATTGGTACAACTTTTCTCCAAAATAGTGAAGGGTCAATAACGAAGGGGCTTGAGTTTCTTGCATTCACCCTTCAATCTTTCCTTGCTAATGTGAATACATACCTGGTCTCCAACCTAGAACTGATGATCAACCCTGTGTTTGTCATGCCAAGCTTTATATTGTGCTTGACTTTTCTCCAACTGTTCCCTGACTGCTTGGTGTACCTGTTGGATCCTCTAGATGAACTTGCGGGCTCTGTCTTCATTTCTTTCTTCATTTGAATCGACATCTCTCCCATACATCAAGTCCAAAGGAACTTTAGGTAGGTACCCAAAACATGTCTCAAAAGGAAAACAATGAGTGCAGGAATGTAAGGCTCTATTGTAAGCATGTTGTACATAGGGTATTTGTTCATCCCATACTTTGGGATGCTTACTGCAGTAGCCTCGAAGCAAAAGTACCATTGTTCAGTTAACAACCTATGTCTGTCCGTCAGTCTATGGCCGGAAAGCAGTGTTGCTCTTCAACTTGGTGTCCATCATTCTCCACAATATTGTCCAAAAATACCTAAGGAATCGAGTATCTCAATCTAAGATAATGGATGTGGGTAATCCAAAGTGAACCCAAAAATACTAAAAGAAGAGATTAGCAGTCTGCTCAGAAGTGATCTGCTTTTTACATGGAATTAAGATACACATATTTTTGAACCTATCCACTACAACATACAAATAGTCATGACCCCCTTTCGACATTGGTAAACCCCCTACAAAATCCATGGATATACTTTCCCATGGATGGGATGGAACATGTAGTGGTGAGTATAGCCCCAGTTTTCTATTAGTGGGCTTACAAGTAGAACGCATCACACACCCATTTACATATTTAGTTACAATTACTTTCATTTGAGGCCAGTAACAAAACCTCTGCAAATGAGCCAAAGTTTTTCCTACCCCAAAATGCCCAGACACAAGAGAAGTGTGAGCTTCTCATATTACATGGACTCGTTCACTTGTAGGAATACATAGCTTTCCAAGATGGTAGATTAGTTTTCCCTGTAGACAATAGTTATCTACCTGTGCACCATGGGTTAGCTTCTCATATACTTTTTTAAAATCTTCATCAATGGCATATTGTTCCACATAGCTATCATGAGATAAAGAAGTATTCTTCAAAATAATAGAAGCAACAATAGGAGGTCTAGAAAGCATATCAACGACATTGTTACTTGTACCCTTTTTGTACTTGATTACCAAATGAAATTGTTGTAGGAAACCCATCCATCTGTAATGTCAAGATTGTTACAGTTTGGTTTGTGCTTGGAGATACTGTAAGGGTTGGTGATCTGTATGTATGATTGTTTCCTTCCCTAACAAGTAGCGCTTCCATTTCTTTACACTTTGAACTAATGCATACAACTCTTTATCATATGTAGGATAGTTAACAACAGCTTGGCTAAAAGTTTCAAAGTGGTAACAAATAGGCTTACGATATTGCATCAATAATGCACCCATGGCGTATTCGTTGGCATCTGTCTCGATCTCAAAGGTTTGTTGAAGATTCGACAATGATAATACTGGTGCGGTACTGATCTTTTCCTTCAAAGTGTTGAAAGATTTTTGTTGTTGTCCTCCCCACTGAAAAGTGTTCTTCACACTAGTTAAGGCATGCAAAGGAGTTGTTATAAAGGAGAAGTTTGAAATGAACCTCCTCCAATACTGAACTGCACCTAAGAAGCTCTATATCTCAGTTACACTTTTGGGCTCATGCCAATTTACAATTACATCAATCTTTGAAGGATCAATTTTTAATTTTTCTCCTCCTACAATATAACCTAAGTACACAAGTGCAGTCTTACCAAATTCACATTTGGACAATTTTACATACAACTTTTCCCTTTGCAAAGTATCCAATACTTTCTTTACATGCCTCACATGTTCATCCCATGTCCCGCTAAAAATAAGAATGTCATCTAAATATACAATCACAAAATCATCTAGAAAAGGCCTGAATACATCATTCATCACACGCATGAAAGTTGTCGGAGCATTACAAAGCCCAAATGGCATAACTAACCACTCAAACAATCCATGTTTGGTTTTAAAGGAAGTCTTCCATGCATCTTGTTCTGCAACTATGATCTGGTGGTATCCACTGTGCAAATCCAACTTAGTGAAATAAACAACATTCTTTAATTGATCAAGTAAATCATCTATACGAGGAAGAGGGTATCGATTTTTCACCGTGATTTTATTTAAGTCTCGGTAATAGACACAAATTCACCATGTGCCATATTTATTTGGCACCATCATGATCGGAGGACCACAAGGAGATGAGATGGACCTGATGACCCCTTGATCCAATAAGCCTTGTACTTGCTTCTTGATCTATGTCATCTCTACAACTGACATCCTGTACATGCCCACATTAGAAAGAGGAGAATCTTGCTAAAGATGTATTTCATGTTGGATTTCCCTCTTAGGAGGTAATCCATCTGGTTCCTAGAAAATATCATCATACTTAGAAAAAATATAAATTAATTATTTCTTATGAGAAGGATCACATCCTTCGCAAGCGTCGGATGTTCCAACATCTTTATCCATTACGACCATGAGTACATATCTCTTATTAGTGTTTATGAGTCTCTTCATTTGTCCTGCACTAACAAGTGTTGTGTTTACCCTCATGCTGTGAGCTCTAACAATATAGTCCACTCCCCCCTTAGTAAGGTGGTATTTGTTCTCATGACGAAATAAAACTATTTTTCTATCATAAAGATAAAGACTCCCCAACACTATGTCACATATATCAAGTGATACAGCATCCAAATCCACTTAATCAATCAACTTTGAAGCAATAGAAAATCTGACCCTACATTGTTTGTTGACATTAAGTTTTGCTTTATCACATACCCAACCAAGAGGATAAGGCTTTGGATGTGGTTTCATTTCAAGACCCATCTTTTTGACAAGTGCTTCAGATATCAATTTTACTTGGGAACCCAGATCAAATAATGTATCTATCTTAGTATGTTTAGATACAACTCTTATGTGAAATAATTAATTCCTCTTTCGTTCATCATCATGAGATCCATTATTGGAATTTGAACTAGCATGAAGGGAATATTTACCTTGTACTCCAACCGTTGTGATCTTTCCTTCGTCTCTTGAATCGGAACCAAGATCTTGTTGCACTATAGCAACCGTTTTTGTCTTCCCCTTTCCACCGAATTGTTTCGGTCTCTTCTCTGGATGTAGTTTCCAACAGTGTTCATCATCGTGACCACTTTTCTTGTAATGAGTGCAATATGTATTTCCTTCTTCCCTCTTTAACGTGGCGGTCTTCTTGTCCTTCTTTTCAAAATTCTTAAATGGCTTATGTGGGAGATTGGAAGGTTTCTTTGTGGGATCTTCTTGAACATGTTTTCCCTTGTTCTCAAGGTGAGTGACTTGCACACAAACTTCGTCAAGACTGGTGGGGTTAAACAATAGCAAAGTATGACAAATATAACTGTGAAGTGCGCCAATATACTTCATTAAAGCTTTATAAGAATCCAAAGGAATGTTTAATGCAAGAGCTTTCTTCCTAAATTCTTCTGTGAAACTTTGTACAGTTTGACCTTTACTTTCTCTTAAAGTTTGTCATTCCATCATTGCTTTATGTAAATAACCCAATGGATAAAATTGTTTCCTTATCGCTGATTTAAATTCCGACCATGAGGAAAGAATATTACCACACTTATCTGTGTCCTGAAGTTTGCTCTCCCATCATACGAGAGCGGTGCCTTCCAACCGAAGAGAAGCCAGTTGCACGTTAACTTCCTCTTCATCAATTTGTTGAACACGATAATATACTTCAACCTGTCGGATCCAATTATCTAGCTTTTCAGGATTAGCAACTCCATTAAACATAGGTAAAGCAAATTTTACATCAAGCTTTAATAATGGTTTCTTAAAAGAGGCTTTATGGCTAGAATGATGAGAATGATGAGAATGCTCAGAGGAAGAAGAACTAGAACTTGATGGTGAAGATGGAGGCTCAGGAGGGTCTCCTCCAACCCCTTGATTTACCGAAGCATCATCATCATCAGCTTGTGCTTCATTTTTCTTCCCTTTCTTCATCATCCTCTTCTCATAGTCTCCGTACATTCGTTCGACCATTTCTGACATGCGATAAAATACCATATGGAAGTTTTTCTCCTGTTCATCATGCTTGTCCTCTTCTGCCATTTTCTTCCTTCGGGATGCATGGACAAATTCGAGATTGAAAGTCTTAAGAGTTCCTTCACCCTGCTTATGCTTGGCCCTAGTAAGCATTCACACTCAACAACTCACGTCAAAGATGACTGCTCTGATACCAACATGATCTGGGATCTTTTCATCGAAGTGAGTTATAAATAATTGCATTAAATGAGCATAAACTAAAATGCACCATTAAAGAAGGAAAATCTCAATAATAAAGAGACATAAGCATCAAATATGAACACAAAAACTTGATAACAAAGTTCGTCCCTGGTGGACTACGTCTTCGGGTCTTGCTCTCAAATGGGTAGGCCTTTTTATTAACTCAGCAAAAGAATTTGGCAAAATACATAAGTATACCTCATTCTGAAACAAAACTGCATAAGCTTTGCTCAGATCAGAAAACAGACAACACCATTGAATTCGTGATGTCGAATTACCCAAAAATGACTATCTCCATGCCTCAATCTGACTCTGGCACTCCCAAGCCCAAGAGAAACTATGTCTCGGTTTCCGTGCTCTGCAACCTACAATTAATGCCAAAAATTGTCTCGTAAAACATGCCCGACCGTACCGTCACGCGCCTCCCCCCATGCACTGGCAAATTCAAAATTTAAGTAATATTTATGGGCCATATTAACAATAGGGTTGTTTGGCCTAGTGATTGGCGGAGCTATAGTTAAGGCGTATAATGGGGGAGGTCTCGGGGTCGAGCCCACGGGCCTCCCCTTTTTGGGTGTTTGTTGTAACTTATATGCATATATATGTTCGGCGGTTCTGCCAACTTGGAGGTAGTTTGGATATATCTGTTGGGCCGCTAGATCTGGCGAGGTTCCGCCAGATTTGGTAGACTCGCCATTTTTTTTATTTTTGGAATTTCGTTCTCGGGCCCTCATTGGGCATTTTCCCACTGCCACATGGCAGCCAACCATTGGGCCACGAAAACCAACTATACAGTCACCTGCCACGTCAGTGTACAGTCTGTGACCTCAACTTTCCATGTCACCGTACGGTCTGCCATGTGGTTGTACGAACTGCCACGTGGTGCTTTTTCATTGGTCCACGGATCAACCCAAAAAAGCCAAAACCGAGTGACACATGGCAGCCTCTGGTGCTGCCACATCACCATGTTGACATCAGCATGACATGTGTCACCTCCCGCGTGTGCCACTTACATTGTATGGATGTTGACATCATATGTACTAATGATGACGTCAGCAATACGGATGATGACTCATCCCCTGCTGACTCGGCTAGGATGACAGAACTTTGACCGTGAATATTTTTCGATCTGTAACTCTATTTGATGAGCCGTTTACGCTGTTGGAAATCTTGCGACGCGCTCTTCGCGATGATTCTATTTTCACTAAGTTTTGAGTGCTTTGAATTTTTTCCCCTTTCTCTATCTGTTGAGGCCATTCTGAGATTTTTGAGTTGCTTCTGCAAGTTCTGAGCTAACCTTAGTCTTCTCTGGATCCTTTTTGGATCAGTGGGGGAGATGAAGTCCTTTTTGGATCTGGTTGTGGTATTTTGTCAAATAGTTTGTTGATTCATCTTCTTGTTGTGTGCCAAGATTCTATTGTTTAGTGTTTTGCAACAAATAGTTGTTCTCATGAAAGAAATAACAAGTAACAACAACATACAAGTAGGAATAACACACAAAATGGCCACAAACTCATATCTGAATTTATTTATTAAAGATAGTTAACCTCCATACAATAGTATATCGGATCTGGAATACATATAGTAGAATAATAATGTGGTTGAAGTTGCCTCCAATATGCAATAGAAATCAAATATGTTTGATCCCAACAACATTCCTAGGTTGTATGAAGAAGATCTCATAGATCAAGTTATTTCCCTTGTTGAATACTAATCTTACTTTGTTGAAGTTGCCCTCATTGGTTGTATATTCCCAAGGAAATTCTCCCTCTTCAGATTGGGCTCCCAAACCCTAAAGAAATGTTGCCAGCTTGTGAAATATGTGATGGCTAACACATATGAGAAGTATCATTTACTGTAGGTGGTAAAAGAAGCCCCAACACACTAGATCTCTAACCCAGGTTGGCCCTCCTTGAGCAAGTTCTCCCATCTCTTAAATCTAACAATTCTAGAGGATAGAAAACCCCCACAAGTGCTCAAAGAGTCGCCCTAATGATGGTTGGGAGTCTCTAATGAAGATATCTCCCAAACCCAAGCTCCCAAGGCCAAATTGAACCCTTAACCTTCAAGAAATGTGCCCAATCCTGCAGAAAACCCTCACTGGTGTGCCCACTTGCCAAAACTGATGGCGGAAGTAGATCTGAACTGAAATAGAATGGTGATGGAGGAATATTTCACCTGTTTTACCAAGCTTGGACCAAGAACAGAGGGATCTTTCACCTCCTTGATGATATCTAAGGTTTATTCAGTCAAAACCCTCAAAACCCCCAAGTACCATGGGCTTTCTAGCTAAGAAGCCAGACATCAAAATATCAATCAACATAATGAGAGAGTAGAAGCCTCTATATCTCTTTTATACCTCATTTTACCTTTTTCCATTCAAGTGACTTTTAATTCATATTTTAATATTTCTTCATAAATCACTTTATTAATTTAATAACCCTTTTTACTCCAAAAAGTGATTATTCGCCCTTATAACTTCTCCTGCCTCTAAAAGTCACTTTTTATCATACTATCCTGTAGATATTTTCATCCCGATTCCAATGAGCTATTTCATCCGGATTATTTTCGGCATGAAATGAGAGCAGAGATATAATAAAACAATGTACAGAGATATCTCAGATATCCAATAATATAACATAAATGTATCAGAGATGCAACCATAAACACAGAGATACAGTAATACACAATTTTCTATTAATGAGCGAAAATGTACAAGGATTGTAAAAATACAGAGTGAAAGACTCGCTAGAATGGTGGCAACTTATCTCTGAGAAGAGATGTGTCCGCTACTCACATTCACAAGAAGATCATTTTACAGTGAGGCTCCAAATGCCTTTTTATCATAAAGAAAATCCAAAACCCTAACCTCGGAAGATGAAAAGCCAACAGTTTTGTGGGCCCTGTTTTGGGTAGTTTGGTGTATCAACCTCCTGGGGGCGTAACTTTGGCATACGATCTTTGTTTGGGGCACACGATAGCTTGTTGGAAAGGTATCATCAAGGAGATTCATTTTTTGGGCTCAATCAAAGCCTTTGGCTATCATTAAGAAGCTTGATCCCGAAAAACCTTCATTTAGGCCCTCAAAATGGCCCTCAAAGTTAACAACTGCTAAAAATAGTAAATTACCAAAATTGCCAGAAAATTGTTTTGAGCCAGTTGAAAAAGGTGGGTGGCCACCGATATCCACCTGGATCAATCCTCCCTCCTTAGGAAGCAATGATCTCCATTGTGTTGAGTGCCCGGGGGAGAGGGAAAAGCATTTGTTGAATCTTCATCTTGATGAGTTGTTTGCCTTGTTGGAGAAGTTGTGTTGCTTAGCTTGTTGAAGGTTGTCATGAACCTATGACTAGAAAGATTGGATATTTTTAACCAGTCT
>JASDQU010102112.1:346735-358410 GCA_032191745.1 Picea mariana
AATTGTAACACCCTGTTTCCCCCAGTTTGTAAAAATAACTGGACTGGCCAAGAACTGTGGCAAACTCAGAAATGTGAATATGTGATGTGAATGGACCTTGTGGAAAAGTTTGATGAATGTGAATAATATTATGAATTTATATTGTAGGACTGCTGAGAGGGGATATGCTGAAAAAGAGACCACAATGGTTGCAGAAAGGCGGTGGAAGGCACCTGGAAAGGTGGCGTTAACTTCCACCGAAAAATAATACCGTATTTGGACTTCACTGGCCTGGAGAACCAAAAGCAGCTCACTGGCCCTGAATTAAATGTCTCGCAGGCTGGTAGGTAGATGGCTCCTCAGGAATTAATGAGGGATGGGGAGGTGAACCACCCATCCATAGAGCCATCAGGCCTAACCAGCGCGAGGGAAATTGCACCTCACACAACCTCACAAGAGGATAAGGCGTGGGGGAGAAGCAATTGGGGGGCAGACACGAGGGGAGAAAGAGAACTCTGGTTATATGCAGAGTGAGTGATAGCAGAGAGGAAGGAGAGTAACCTTCGCTCCTGGTCACTGGCAAACAAAGACGCAGTCTCACAACATCATGGTCTCAGCTCGGGGGTGGCTAGTGGTAAATCCGCTGGGATTCGCTAAGCCTATGGTTGGGTGGAAACGAGCACCCCTCTCAGCAGTTGCATAACCCCTGGTGTTACTTTTTGATAAGTGTTTTGCCTTTGGCATCTTGAAATATATGTATTCAGACATTTATGATCATAAGCTGTGAAATTGTGAATGATTTCATTATAAGAATGTCTGTATGGTGTCTTGATCAGTACTGGTAGTTGTATGTTTATAATGGAAAGACTATGTATGGCTTATGATCTCTTAAATCATTATTTATATGCATACTGATCTAATTCAGACTTCACATTTGGTTCTAGAGAGAGAGATACCCTTATCTGCTTCAGATAATACCTTGGGTAAACCTCCCCATAGAGATACCCTTCTTGAAAAACCCATCAAGAGCCTGGATGGAGGACGTGAAGGCACAAGGCCTTAAGAAATCCCTGATAAGTATCGAATCGACGGATGAGATCCCATCAGGAGATCCGTGGTCACTCACGACCGTCAGATCGAAAGAAGAAACTGGAGTGTTAAGCGCCTTAACCCTGAATAGGTGGTGATCGATGGACGAGATTTCGTCGGGAAATCTGTGGTCACTCATGACCGTTAGATTTGGTAGGAGAAAGTAGGAGGTTAAAGGCCTTACCACTTTATCTTTCTGTGTCTTCATGGGTAGCGAAGAGATCAGGATCGTAGATCCCCAAGGTCCATGAGAACATCTGGACCGTTGATTTTTCCACGTCCAGGAAGTCATGGGAGAATGCATAAGTTAGGAACCTGTCTGAGCCGTCAGATCTCGATTGGAAAACCTGACAATCGTTGGATCTATTAGGAGATACCCAAGGGTTAAACCCTTAGTGAATAGGGGCGAAAGCCTCGAAATAGATCTGGACCGTACGAGTAGTGGAGGCCACGTGTCAAGAGATTTTCCACTTCGGGAAATTGGGAGTCGAGAACTCGGGAGTTCTGGTGACGAGAGATCAGGACATTCCATGGTAGAAACCTTGAAGTATATTTGGGTCATCCGATTTAAGGAGGTCATGTGTCGTGAGATTTCCTATTTTGGGAAATCGGGGATCGCGAATTCGGGAGTCCTGGTGATGAGAGATCGGTACTTTCCATGGTGGAAACCCCGAGACAGATCTGGACCGTCCGACTTAAGGAGTCTATGTGTCGAGAGATTAATCACATCAGGAAATCAGGAATCGAGAATTCAGGAGTCCCGTGGTCGAGAGTTCGGACTCTCGTGATGACAAGTCTCGATGAACAGACGAGATTCTTTTGGAGGATCCCAGGGTCTATAACGATCGTCAGATGTGAGGAAGAGATGTCGACTTTATGCTGGGGCAGGAATGTGCCTTAGGGTAAGTGGCGAGAAGATCTGGATGGACAGAGTCCACCCATCCAGATCTACGACTAAGGCTTCATTCTGGAGCCCCCTTATTGTTCTGCCTTTAGCGGTGAGGGGGGGGGTCTGAAATCGAACGCACAACTCTTAAATGGTCAGGATTTATTCACCTTGATCAACAGTGCTTAGGCAAATTCCGGAACCCCCTTTCCATTTTGCCTTTAATGTGGGGGGGGGGTCCAGAATAGTGTGGCGTGTGAAGTGGGACCCGTCTTCTGTCACATCACCCACCATGTCGTGTTTCCCTCTTGCCACCTATACTCCACTCAATCGCGCGACAGGGCCTGTTCCTATTGGCCATTCGCTAACCCTGTTGGGATTCGTCCCTATTGGCCAGTTGCTAGCCCTGTCGGGGTTCGACGGTTGCAGAGTCGAATGATTCGACATTTCTGTAGCATCGAGACGTGAAATACAAAAGGCGCCATGATTATTTGACTTGTGATCATGACCCGCGATCACATGGGAGCAGAGTGAGAGAGAGCTAGCTTACGCTAGGCCTTCGTAGATATTTCGGGGGCTCTGATTCTACAGAAATCAACGAAAATTTGATTATGGTAGTGGGTGTGTTACAATACCTCAACCATACATTAAAGTTGAACCATAAAAATCATATCATAACCATATACAAGAATATACCTCTATCAACCATGTAGCCAAGATGCACCTCAATTATGTGCCAAACCAAAAATACCTCAAGCATGTATCATAACATAACCACATATAACCATCACAACAAGCACATAAATGTACCAATACCTCTGTAGCTAACCTAATACTTAGTAGATATAACCTGTAATATTACTTCTAACTTCTGAGGCTTGGTATTAGCATAACCCCCAAAGTTGTCTTGTCCTCGCGGGACTAAGACATCATGGCCTCACATGACAATCCCTAAGAAACCCATGGGGGTGCCTTGTGGGACACTAGTGGTCTGACCCATGGGGGCCAACCAAACTAGGGTTTCCTCAACGAACTTTTCATTCCTCTACAACCCTAAAAATTCTGCACTCCTCTCTTGTCAGTGCCTTATATTTCTCTGTCACTAACTTGACAAATAGATCTCTAGTTCACTAGAAGATATTCAATAGAATGAGTGAGTGAATGTAATTGTGAATGAATCCTTGAGGTGTATTTATACTTTTTCTAAGTAACGTCTCTCCTTAAACTTAGGGGATTCTAGATTTTCTTGCTACAACCACTTTACCCTTTCATTAAATACTTGTAGCCAACTAGGGGCTTCTTGAGGAACTACGTGGCATACCACATATCACCAAAATTGAAATGACGAGGACTATCCATATATGAGTGTCTTACTTGCATCTACATTGTCCTTCATTTTCATATTCCTCAATCAACTTTGGGTACTAAAACCACACCATTAGGGCTTCTTCAATGGTTGAAATCAATTACAACCAATCTTTCAACATCGTATGCATGATGATATGATATCTAGCATGAGACTCATTCATTCATTTTAAGCCGAAATTTTTATGAAAGGTAACTAGTTTGAGATAAGCATTCTACAGGTCAAAGGATTGCATGCATATGATATAAAATCAATATGATTGACTACAATGGTTATTTCAAAAAATGGTTTTGGTTTTGATTAGGTTAAGAACCAAGTTCGAATATGGTTGGAGTGTGAAGTAACCATACTGAAGCTCACGTCCTATATTACTATGTTTTTGTTTGAGCATTATTCTATGACATCACTTTGATTTTAAGAAAGGGTTCAAGATACACAATGATCATAGCGTACCTGTGACTATTTTAGAGGATCATGAATATTTTCTATAAAAAATATTGCATACTTATGTTCAGACAGTATGAGATGTTTGTTTAAAATGATGTTTTTATTGGGTGTTATAAGAAAAAGAATTAATTGATTTTATTGGGATGATTATATAGGATTCATATCCCATTCACAAATACCATTTTTCATAAGTTAATTCTTCCTTATCCTCACTCATCAAAATTCCATTTCTCATTTCTTTCATTTTCCTATATAATTAAAGAAAGTGGAAATATGAAGGATATATAGCTGGAATATGTTGTTAATCCAATGAAACAAGGACATAGTTGAATAACAAAAGATGTTGTGTGGGATGTTTGTTTGCAATATACAATTATGGTTGAACAGAGATGAGGTTTGAACTATATATTATTTTATATACTTCAAAGGTTTATACTTTAAAAAGAAAATGATATGTATGCATTAAGATTGTAAAATTGAATAAAGCAATCCATTTGTTTATTATATAGACCTATTTTACCTCATTAGTGTCACTTTACATAAGTCATTTCCCAAATTCCCTTTCATTAAATTCCTTTTTCAATTTATGACTTCTCTTTATAATTAAATAACATGCATAAGAAGAGATACAAATTAATGTAATCAACATGATAAAAGACAGAGTTAAATGATGTGAAAAGATTTGGGAATTTTTTGGTATGATAAACACTTGCACACATGTTTTGAAACAAAATTTGGACCATCTTCTATATGAAAGTAGTAATTAACATGTATGGATTTCGGACTTGGGTGTTATTGAATGAATGTTTTCAAAGTTGTACTTTTGTCCATGTTTTTACTTTTCCCCTTCACTTCTTGTTTGTGTTGCATGGTTGTGTTATGTCAAAGACAATTTAATCATGATGACAAATTGTTTTAGATATTTTATCTCACCATGTCTTATGCATGTAATAACTTGACTATGATGGACACAGATGAGCTTTTTTAGAAGGGGTCGCAACAGAGGAGGAAACATATGTAGAAGAGGTATATTTCCTAATACATTATGGAAACCTAAGAGAATAAGAAGTTAAGTTTCTCTATCCACTTTGATGTTGACTTTGATGAATTTTGATAGTTGATCCAAACTGGGCATTTAAACCTTGGTGGACAACATGCCTTGCCACAACCCCAAGCACCCCTTAATATTATCTTGCAACCTGTCACCTTGGTATTGTTAATATTTTTGAATCACATGTGAAACCTCATAATCATGGATAGGGTGGAATGATTTCCAATCCTTCTTTTGGTGCCAACCAATGGCCCATTGACCCCCCTCCTCCTCCAGTTCATATTGCTTCCACTAATGCATATTTTTCTTCACCTCCAATTCACCCAATACTACTAGTCCATATCGTTGCTACAAACACATCAATGCCTTCTCCTCTAAAACATCACAAAACCGCACCATGTGGATCTTAGATTAACAAAGGCAAACAACCAATTACCTCCACTAGCATGGATAAGTCTTCTTCCTCTACTCACTCCAAGATAGAATCAACAAGCAGTTGAAAGAGAAGTTTAAATGATTTGCATCAAGAGGTAGCCCAATTGGAAGAAAAGAAGTTCCAATATGAGGATTTCGTCAAGGAAAGAGAAGATTTTTTCACAAAGAAATTCCTCGTGCTATTTTAATTATGTTATTATTACATTTGACTAGGACACTATTTTGGACAGATGAAAAAACCATGATATTTATTTTTGAAACTTTAAAATATCATGTTTAATTTATGGGAGATACAAGTGATATATGCCACGATGTTTTGAATGCATGTCTATGGTATGCTATATGATGTTGTTTTTTATATTTGATGATTATATTGTGGAGTGACATGGAAAAAATAGAATTGATTTTTGAAATAAGAGATGCATAATAGAGGGGGACCCACCTATTTAGTTATTATATTATTAATTATTCTTATCATAAAGTAACTTTTCCTATTTATTAACTAAAGTTATTTTACTAAAATAACTAAAAGTAGTTTGATTACTTAAGGAACTACCTTTTAGATAGTAAAATAAAGAAAAGAAGGACGGAGAGGAGACGAGGAATTAAGAGAGGAACACTTCTGATGAGGTTTTCTCTTATTTCATATTGAGATTTTCGAATTTCATTCTTTCATTTTTTGAGTTCTTTAAGAGATAAATATTCTTGTTGACAATAGGATCATTCTAAAGGTGGAAAAGAAGAAGTGACTAAGAAGCATTGATATTTCACATAATTTGATAATAGCATCAAGCCCAAGAACATATTTCTTGAGGGCTAATTGATAATGTTGTCTAGGCTATAAACCTAGGGTAACATTCCTGCCTATCTCACCTTAGCTTAGTGAGATTCGAAAATTATTGAGTGAGGACTTTCCATTCCTCACCTCAAAATTACATAAATACATACATACATACATGTGTGTGTGTGTGTAACTTGAGGGTTAGCTCAATTGATCTAGATTCAAACATGATTTTATCGTGTTTGTTTTTGTTCGTGGGTTCGACTCTCTTGACTCCCCCCGGGCGAGGCCCTATAATCAGGGCCGACAGTTTACCTTGCTTACCATCCATGGTTTATGGGGAAGTATTTAGAGGGTTTTCCACTAGTGCATTTACTCAGAGAAAAAAAATCTATGTGTGTGTGTGTGTGTGTGTGTGTGTGTGCATATGTGTGTGTGTATACACACACACACACACACACATGAAGAGACTCAGAAACTTGACCAACAACATTTTCCATGATATTCCATGCACCACGAGCTAGAAGAACCCCTTCCTTTGACAAACCATTTGCTTCTCGTTTTCTTTCCACACACACATACATAGAAATAAATTGTGATGTAGATGGTTTGTCAAAGGAAGGGGTTCTTCTGGATCGTGGTGTGTGGAATATCATAGGAAACACTGACGGTCAAGTGTTTGAGTCTCTTCGTCCTCCTTTTGTTTATCTATGATTATGCTTTTTTGAAGACAATTTTAGTTGGTTTACTCGATGACTGTTTGGAGTTAATGTAAATTCATGTTTTCTTATGAGTATGCATAAGGGGACTAACTAATAACATATAGAGATGATTTTGATGAAATTTACTTTGTGGCTACTGTTGTTGAGGGTATATGCTCTATTATGAGTTTTTTGGAGGTATTGAAAGTGTTGTTTCATTTCTTTGAAGCATAACCTATTTGTCATTAAAGGTTATTTGCAATGCTATAATGGCATCTATGAAATGTAATTTTGTATTTACTAATAAAATTATGATTTTTTTCCATGAAAAAAAAGATAAGTTTATGAGTCAATTTCACCATCTTCGACATGTGAATCATTGTAGGTAGAGGAAGGTTCTCATCATTTTCTTCCTCCTCTTCTACATCTTCCTCTATATCATCTTAACTAAATATTTGCAACATGAACAACTAGCATACCAATAGGATTATGATACCTAGATTGAGAGTGAAAATGGATTTGATCACCATGATTAGATTGTGTATATGGTTGTGATGTGGATGGTGAATAATTTAGACTTAATTGATAAAAGTTGAAGGATATAGTTCCCGTGAATCAACATTAGATTCAAGTTCTGGAATATTTGTAGTAGATAGCCCATCAAATGGTTTAGGATCTAGTTCTTGTAGAACAAAAGTGGTTCATAAATCAAGGAGACTTGCATATGGTGATGAAGTCTCAAAATATCAAGGGTCTACTTGTATTGGTCTCAACTTATATACAATAGGAATATGAATTCCCTATTTGTGCTTGTCAAGCCCACTGTCAATATAACTCGTCTAATGATGCAATTGTAACTAAATCCTTTAGTATGCTTCTCAAACATAGGTGAAGATTTCTCATGAGAGGAAAACAATGCATGAAAAAAGTGGCATCAAAAGTCTCAAAAAATTCTTAATTATCTTGTATTTTAGAATAAAAAATAAGAAGAGAAGATTAATCATGAGTGGCCACAAGTGCAAGAATTTATGCATACAAAGATGTGGCAAGACATGATAGACTTTTTCTTGAGAAGTGGTGAAACATGTCTCTCCAAATAGCCCAATAGAGATTTTTCAATTACTTATGTATTATACAATATTGTGGTTATGATGCCACGTATCTTAGGTGGATATGTCCTCATCCAGGAGAAAAACATAAAGGTCATAATCATGTTTCAATTCTTAATACACATAAAACAAATAGACATTATCACATTGAAGTGGGAGATAAGCTTCTTCACCCAATTGGGAAATGGAGTCTTACAATGAATCAACATGCTTTGTAAGCCTTGTATTAAAATTCTACAAAGAAGAGATTTCATTACAACACTATGCAATAGTATCTTGCAAACATGCATCAATATCCAGCCAGGAATCAAATTTAATATGTAATTTTCATTTAAAATCTACAAAGAAACAACTATTTTGTGGCATTTCTAAATAAACAAACCTTCTTCTTCATCAAACTAAGCCATGGAAAAATAAAATGTTAATATTTTGCAATAATGAAAATGGTATGAAAAAACACAAAATCTATAAACAAGACATGGCATGTACAATGCAAAGCGAGTCATGAAGAAAAAAAATATGTATCCTCTTACAAAGTCTATAAAGAAAAGTATTCCCCCTTCAATAATTTTTCAAACAAATATGCCTTTCCCTTAGACAATAAATTGTCACTTTGAAACTCAACCCCAAAGTTCTTTTTCATAAAGGTAAACTCCCCTTTCAAAAAAATTACTGACATTTTTAAATTTTTGTAATGTTAAAAAAATCTCTATCATTCAAAAATTTACACTAAATTACACCCTAAAAACAACTTCCAAACTAACAAAACTTTAGTTTTTATATTTTAAATAACAAAACAACCACTATTATACTTGTCGCCTACATGTAGGTATATAGCATTAGATTTTCGAGTTGACTGCATATTACTTCAAGGTTGACCAAATATTTGTAAGTTTTTCCAAAGTTTTGCATTAAGTATTATTATTTTTATTTTTTTTAATATTTAAAAACATTTATGTTCCATTCAATTGGTTAAAAAAATGAACGTCTTATTGCCTAGTTGGCGGTGAGCTCCTTGGGATCGACGTAATGTCTTAATGCCCGCGCGTTCAAACATTACTTTCGTTGCAGAGGCGTACACAAAGACATGCCCGCATGTATGTAATGCCTCGCCCACCTTGTTAAATCATAACAATTCTATATATAAAAATTAAAAGACTCAAAATATAAATACCTTCGAGCAATCAGAATCCCCACGCAATGCGAGAGAAATGTAGGATTAAAAAGTTGAAAAAAGGACCCCCCATAAAACTTAAAAGTGTCATCTTTGGAGACTCCACTAACATTGAGAAAACAATGTGCAGACCCTCAAAATGGTGGCAATCAGGTGCCTATCATCCATTGCTTTCCTCGGATATTTTTTTTCCCAAGATTCTCAAGCCCTTTCCCTCGCTTAGACATGTGTGTAAAAAAAACAAAATGGTACATGTTTTTTTCAAGTTTAACCCTCTTTTAACTAGGATTTAGAGATAGATTATTCTAATTATTTGTCCTAACTATATGTTGCATTCCTGCATAGCGATAGGTATATGCTGCCATGCAACCTTGTTATATATTATGCATACTCTTTTCACTCTTCGTTATTCGATTAGTAACACATACAACCAAATAAACATATAAGAGTTATTTTGGGAAAATAAATGTCATATGAAAGATATTGCAAAGTGGAAATTTAATATACTTAATATTCTTTTTTTGGGTTTTGTCTTTTAATTCGTGAAATCTATAAACTTAGTTTTGAGGTTTCATATTCGATTTTTGATATATTTAATTGAATTTGAAAAACTAATTACAATTATGGTTAGTTAGGTTTATATTTCAAATATGAGTATTATGCATTTATTAATAATGGAAATTCAATAGGGTTAGCATGCTAGAAATAATCTTAAGTCCTAACTAGACCTTAACAATCATTTAGTTATGATACGGTTGTAAGGTCATTACATTGAGTTGTATTATTAATKTACCATTGATGTRCATATGAATTGACTTGGCTTGGTRCCTTTTCTACTCGTTTTCTTTGTCTTCTTGATTTTGTTAGTTATTTTACTTTCTTGGTTATTTTCTTGATCCACATTTTTATCATATGATATCAAAGCTTCTAGATGATCTTACTGGCCTTGTAGTTTATCAGAGCACATTTATGATCTGATGGCCTTGAGGATTGYATGTGCTTGTGAAGGAATTTGAAGAAAATGTGTGAGGTGGATATGCAGAGGAGATGTATTTGAAGTGGTCAAGCAATTCGAAGTGAAAGAGAACTTGGTAATTAATTGATATTTTAGAAGTGGCCTGAACAAATTGAAGAAAATCGAACTTGCAAGGCCCTAGTTTTGAGTTTGGTGAGTTCCTAACTACGTTGAGTGTTCGTCCATGCAAAGGAAAGTGTGTCAGGCGAATGTTAATTAAACAAACTAATCGAGTCTGGAAGGATTTTTCCAAACAAATTCTACCAACCTAGGCAGTCTGCAATGAGACGTAAGTTGTTGCATCTACTACAATGAACAATAACAAATATTTACAGATTATGCTACTTCGATGCTTTCAAAATTAGGGAAAGGGGTAAATTCTATAGAATTTCTTTCGGTGTTTGGATTATAAATTTCCAATTTTTACACTACTTGTGATTCAAGATTGGAATTATTTTGTATAATATCAACAACAGTTTCTGAACTTTTTCTTGAAGTTGTCTTATCTTCCTCAAATCAAACCTCACAAGCATTGTCAATTCTAGTATGCAAACATCTTGTTCTAGAAATATTTTTACATTGGATGAAGTACTCTGGTTAAAAGAAAGTCATCGGTTCGTATCACATAAAGAAGCAAGTCGTGTGAGTCTCCATTTAGAGGGAGTTGTCTTTTAAAAAAGATATGCCACAATTTAACTTCTTATCCTCGGCCACCTCAGTCTGGAATCTCATTTTTACGCCCATAAACTACAAGAGTTGCGTTGATGTTTGAATCAGTTAAGATCGAAACAACAACCTTATGAGGATTTAAAATCCCCCTTCATTTTTATAGAGGTGGTACTCCTCTTTAAAATATTTATTTTTGACAATCTTAGGACAACAATATTTATATGGGAGAGTGCTAAAGAGCAAACTCCAATCTTTATGATTCAAATAAAATAAAAATATTGAATAGAATAGACATGCATTAAGAATTCCTAAGAATTGGACCATGAACCTTCACTCATAAAAGAAATAAATTTGTAGAAGTATTATATAAATAAAATAACTATAATAAAAACAACATGAATCTCACATCCATCACAGTTTCAAATATTTCTTGATCACATTCAAGGAAAGAGAAATGGAGGGCCCACATATATCATATATTTTTAAATGAGTTTTTTCATTAAAATAAAAATAATATTTGATAGGGTAATTTAAAATATCTTATGCTCAAATGCTCAGAGTTCAAAGATACAATTAAAATTAACCCCGAAGTTGTTCTCTGGAGTTTTCTCAAAATAGAATAGTCTTTAATAGTCTTAAGAAAATAAAATGTGTTCGTCCAAAGATGGACTGGGATTGGCTCCTATGGATCATTAAATAAAGAAATGAAGTAAGAAAGGAAAGAAACAAAGTTGAAAGAGGAAAGGAATAATGCGAGACCTTAAAAGAGAAAATAAGGGAGCAATAAAAAAATTGGTTATATTCTCCTTGCGAAAGAAAAAATATAACTAGATGAATTATGAAAGTGGAAAAGAATGGAAAAAGGGATATGATCAATTTTTCACTTACTATGATGGATATCTCTCTCTTTCATTTGCTTGTCGATGCACCTTTTGTTGGCATGTTTATAGGCAAAGTGTTCTTGTCATGGATG
>JASDQU010102113.1:0-21534 GCA_032191745.1 Picea mariana
ACTCTCCCATCAACTTGCTTTCCTAGTTGATGTTGTTGTTCACAATCAACAAATCCACCGAACTATTCTAGATGAGGGAGCCTCTACTTGTGTCATGTCTTTAGCATGTTGGAAAATTTTAAAATCACCCGCACTTAACAAATCCCCAACGATGTTATGCGCATTCGATGGGTGAGGTTTTTATCCCTGTGAGATTTTACAGTCCCTGCCCATCCAGTTGAGTGGAAAAATCGTCACTGTTGATGTCGCGGTGGTGGATGCTCCCCTCGATTACAACTTATTACTTGGAAGAAGTTGGTTTTATGCTATGAATTTTGTTGCCTCATCAGTGTTTCTATGTGTACAATTTCCTCATCAGGGCAAAATTGTCAATGTTGATCAGTTAGATTTCTGCACAACCGATGCTCGTGCTCTCGCTACCAACAATATTCCTTTCTTGGGAGACCACAAGATCACGTATGAAAGCATTGGTGTTGTCTTGTTGAAAGATTCTAGCCTTATGGGTACCTTCCCTACACCACTTCCACCAACTAAACATCATATTGCCACTGTCGATATGATTTCGACCACAGCTTATCAATCTTTGGAATCATCTGACCCTTGGATTATACCTAGTCCTTTGGAATTCGATGCGCTAGGTGACACCATGTCACTTAGTCCAGCCGAAACATCATAAGTTGTTGTCCAATCCACTTCTCCTTCTTCGGATGACCAACATCTATTGGTACCCGACAGTTACTCGATGCCATCATGGTTAAATTCCTTGTTGTCTACGATCGACTACATTTCCCCAATTTTTCCTTCTGATGAATTCATTCTAGAAATGATTAGCATTGAAGAGATACCTCGAGATGATAACCATTATCGATCCTCTTTTCTTCCACCTCATGAATAAATTCAGGAATACATACACTCTATCTCCCCTCCTGATGTTGATTTCCCATTGTCTCCCATGCCTTCAACTTCCGATGATTTGGATCAGTTAGTTGACATGGTGATCTCTTTGGTAGGGCTATTGGAGCCTGATCTCCTTACCCCTGTCGCGACCCTCAACATGGCTTCCTTCCAGAGTGATTTTCTTCCATCCAGTGAATATCTCTTGGAATCCATGACCGAGTTTTGTCCCTTGACAGGGTGTCCTTCTAGAGCGTTATTCTCTTGGAATCCATGATCAAGGAGAGACTTACGAGCACAGTTTCTATCTCTGTAGCAAGCTCATTAAAAAATGAAACAGAGGATCTTGAGCATAGTTTTCCTCTTTGTAGCAAGATCGTTAAAAAATGAAACAACAATTTGGGGATTGAACCCGGACCCCTGAGCATAGTTCTTTTCCTGTGTCAAGCTCGTTAAAAAACAAAACAATCACTTCTCTTGAACCTTCTTTTCATCCATGCTTCTCCTTTTTCTCATCTAGTAGAGAAATTGGTGATAACCTCAAATTCGATGAATGAAATGAAGCTTGGAGGGCATGCCTCCAACCTTTGATGATCATTTTGGATTTAAGCCACTAGCTTTCAAGATGGGGGCATACCGAGCTTAGTCTTTGTTCTTTCTTGTGCTCGCAAATACATGAGAATGCATCCACGTAAAATTTTGTCTCTTTTTTGGACCCGCATGGATAAACGAAAAAGGAACCCCTTCGAGTCATCTTTAAGCTCTTTTCAGACTCTCTAAACATGAAAAGATTGTCAAGTGATCTTGCTTCCTTTCCCACTCGTTAAAAGGTTTGAAGCAAGCATCTTTTGAGTGATAATTTATCTCTTTTTCAGCCTTGTGAGACTAACATTACGAAAAAGGACAACATTGGAGTCATCTTTAAGTTGTTTTCAGACTCTCTAAATATGAAAAACCACCGAGTTTACCTTCTCTAGACTCATTAAACAATCATACATTGAAGGGCCCATATGGGACCAAATCCTTACTTCTTCTAGTTTGCTAAACAAAGAAAGAGGGACTTACCGAAGGTGAGTCATATCGAGCATGTGTTACCCTACTCAAGCTTGTTAAATTAAAAAGAGGTACTCGTCTATCTGGATGGGGGAAAAATTGAAAGAAGCAAGCCAATAAGTTTTTGAGAACACTAGTAGTATCTCTTACCATCACCCTTGAACATGGAACTTTGTCTTTGCACGCATTTTAATTCATTGAACCTCTGCACTAAGCCAATCCTCTAATTTTCTTTTACTCCTTTGGGTCACCTGACGAAAGTCACAGCATCCACTGCATCCTCAAGTTTTTGTCCATGTCAAGTTTATGTTGTTGTGCCTCAATGTTCAAGGGAAGTATCTACCTCGGGAGTCAACCATCACAAATATCTTGTTTAAATACCTATTTCATTCCATGTTCATTTGATCTACCAATTTCATCTTTGTTTCAGTTTCGTGTCGTTGACGGGGGATACATCAAGGCCCTCCTTCGACGAGTCTATTCCTGTCGACTTCATCACATTATCTGAGAGCTAGACTTAGAAACCATTTAGTACCTTGGGACCTGCATGCCTCAATGGCATGCCTCCTCGTGTCCGACAGTGGGTTTACATCATTGACCCATGATCGAATGATTCCATGCATGCTTGAATTCAGCTCATCCATTCAGATTCATTGGAATGTACTAGAGTACCTTGGGAATCATTGACATCAATGGTGATCTCCCTCGCGCTTGTTAACAGTTCACCTCATTGATTGGTAATCGAGTGGTTTCTACCATGTTTGACATCAGGAAATATATTTACATGGTTATATTCGTACTACATCAGGATCGGTAAGAAGACCCTGGGTTGATTTTTCACTCTTATGTATACTTTTCCCAGGTTGCGAAGGATTTGTTTCGAACTATGACACATATACTGTTACATAGATCCACTTTGTATTGGTCGTGGCTATGTCTTGTCATCTCGTAGATCCACTATGTATTATTCGTGGCTATGATCAGTTCAGGTCATGCGATTATATATTCACATTGTATCTTCAGTGGCTATACCATTTTGTTCATATAATTATGGATCCGCAGTGTATTTTATGGCGACCATACCCAAAATGTCTTTATCACTCAAGCATAGGTATGCATGCCTTGGGTTTGAAACATGTCATAATATTTGTTTGATGTTTGTGTGCAGCTTTTTCTAGCCTCTATGCATCCATACCCTTGCTCGAAAAAGTCTGCAAAGTACTTCAGTCATCATCGTCTTCTAACTTCGTACTTTGGGGGGAAATCTGTTACACATCAAAATTACTCACTTCAATAGTGTCGCAAGTGTCATCATTACAAGAGTTGTAAGTGTCGCATCTTGTCTGAAAGTGTCACATCTTGACCACAAGTGTTGCAAGTTTCACAAACATCATACTGTCATCTTTCCTATGTCGTGCCTCTAAGGACATCATAAGGACACTTAGGACACCTCAAAGACTAGTTTTGAAGAAGAGAAATCACTTGACAGGGAGTACAAACCTTTTTCCACTGAAAGAACCACTAAAAAATGGATTTTGGAGAGGAACGCTCCCCTACCCACTGTTTAGGAGTGATAGGGCTCCCTGAGCCTCTTTGGGGGAGCATTTGAGCACTCTGTGCACCCTTTTGGGAGAGCGCTACCCTTTTTTGAGCAAGTTTTGGGTTTGTTGAGGAAAATCAGAGAAGAATCCCTCAATTTTTGAAGGTGGTTGGATTTGAATAGATGGTCAAGGCATGATCTTAGGGAAGATCCTCAAATGAAGGAGAGGAATCTTCAACTTATCCCAAATATCTCTCAAGTGGTTGGGCCTCTACAAGGTTATATAGGAAGGCCTTCTCATGGTGAAAGGTACAAGGAAAAGATTGGAAGTATGAAACCTATGATCTCATAGGCAACATACAGGAACAAAAGATATTGGAGATGTGAAACTTATGATCTCATGAGTGAGATGTCATCAAAGAAATTAATGTAGATTACTTGAGCAAAGGGGTTGGACAAGGATAACTGGAAGAAGCTGTTGCACCTTCATCAAAGGATTGTAAGTACTTTTACTTGTTCTCATTAATAATCAATGCTTGGCCTGTTTCTTTCAAACTTATGTTTGTTCTATATGAGGTTGTCTGCAGTAGATCAATCTATGTTTGAGATAATCTCACTAGAGTAGGAAGTCCATTGTATCTTTTCTTATTCTACAGGATCTATCTGGGATCTCAGGATCGAAGCTCAGCCTGGACTTTGCAAGGACAAACGCCATTAGAAAGGTACATATATTCATTCTTGTCCTTCATATATTAGCTTGATTAGACCTAAAAGGATTTCAGTGTCCATGTTAAGCACTTTTCTATCTTGGCTTTAAGAGTGGAATCTACTTGTCCATAGGAGGAGTCACCTACAACAACCGTCAGACCCAGAAAGGGCACGTGGTGAAAGATCATGGACTCCAAGTGAAATTACTTTGGGAGAACATGAAGGAGAAGGATTTGAAATCACTGAAGCCCAAACAGCCAAAGAGGACGATAGTCATTGGATCAGGGAAGACAGGTGTCAGAAGATCCGACACTCCGGAAGGATTTTCTCCAGAGATTTTCATTTGTTGAAATTTGAGAATGTTGAAGGATGAAGTTCTGGAAACAATGACAGTCGTCGATGTGAAGGTGGACACGTGGTGCCAGATCCATAACTCCGAAGGAATGAGGAGGGGGAAAGGTACAAATACCTAGAGAAGAGTATGATTGTTGATCGAGAAGGGAGTCATAGGATCGTTGATCTATTTGAGGAGGCCAAAGTCTGAAGCGGGAGAATAGCCATTGATTTGGGAGAATGAGTGTCAACAGATATTCCACTCTGAAATATTGATATACGGAAGAAGGCAGGGTTTGAGATTCCAAAACCCCGAAGTCTGGAATCGCGAAGAGGTCACATTCGTTTATTGAGAAGGGGCAACTCTGGTTTGTATATTTGAAGGAAGGAAGATCTGAACCATTAGTTCAGAAAATACCATCAAGATTGGGAGATCGACGGTACTGTAGCATTTCAGGGATAGGAGTTACATGAATTTTAAACCATTGAGGGTGGGCCGCAATCATGTAGTCACATGAAGTCGCATCCTAAGGACACATGTGAAGGAGGGGCTTGGCAGAACGATCTTGTGGAGCATGAGAATTTGATATTTCTGAAAGCCGGAAACTTGGAGTAAATTAGGGTCGTCGATCTGAGAAGGGAAATCAGAGGTAGGGAATCATCGTAGGGAGAAGAAGCGAAATTAATGAACATGCTAGTTCACAGTCGGAAGTGAGTTGGAATCGTTGATCTCGTCGGGGCAGGAGGTCAACGGGAATGATCAAAAGGATATCGAGTGGGCACTTTTAGGTTACGGGGGCAGGGCTCCTCTGTAACAAGTGAGCACGTTGATGGCCCAAAATTGTTATGAACCATCGATCAACGAGTAGATTGGTAACAATCAAATCATGGCAGTAGAAACCAGGCGGGTCTGACAGGATCTACACACAGAAGAAAAGGGACATGTGTATAGTTAATTTGGGTTAAAAGAGGAACCCGAAGAGTCGTTCTGACTCAACATTTTGAAATATCCTAGATCAGGAGGTCGTAGAACCCTAGGAAGGGAGGGGGGATACATCACATTTGTATATATAAGAGGCTAGGAGGTACAATTACAAATAATGGACTAAAGCCGACATAAATAAAATAACAATACTAATGTAATATGCCCCAATTAAGGGGTAATGTGCCACTATTTAGGGATTAAAATTCCCCTCCCCTTCAGATAAGTTTTGTTCACAATGCTTGAGTAATTTTGGATGTTTTTATATAAAAGAATCATCTTCCGAAGTGGAATCTTCAACAAGTAGTTTCTTCCACTTAATGAGATACTCTGAAATGGATCTATTCCTCAGCTGGAGAATTCTTATGTCAGTGATAGCTTTAGGCTCCAATATTATTTTTCCTTTCTTTTCAAGTTCTGGAAATAATGTTTGAACTAGGATCTTGTCACCTATAACCTTCCTTAAGCATGAAAAATGGAAAATTGGGTGTACTCGTGAAGACGCAGGAAACTCCAATTTGTATACCATAGTACCAATCTTTTGCAACACCTTATAACATCCATAGTACTTTCGTGATAAATTATTATCCTTCTTAGATTTCATGAGGGACATCTGTTTGGATGGTTGTAGTCTTAAAAATATCCATTCCCCTACTTCAAAACTTCCTTCGCTATGATGTTGATATAATTGTTGTTTCATGCAATTTTGTGCCATGGTCAGTGTTGGGCTCTAAAGATGTCCTAAAAGCAACCTTAGTCTGACATTAATTTATCAACTGAGAATTTGTCTTCTTTTTCAAGAATGTCAACAAAGTCTATGCAGATAGTTGTAGATTTTTTAGATCATGTAGATAATTCAGCTAAATTAAATTTGAGTCTATCTAAACTACTGCAATAATCAAGTTCTTACTCATTCATTAAAAAATTTGAAACTAACAACTCACTCAACAAAATTGTAATTTGATCACTAACACACCATGAATCAAAACATCAATCAATTTACTGAATTCAATTATCTAAGAAACAAGAATCTAATCTATGAAAATACTTAATGAACCAATCTCTCAATTATTACTTACCCTACTGGAAAAGAAAAACGATGTACTGTATATTTAATAAGGAACAACAAATGCAATTTAAACGAAAGGAACAACAAATGTGAATTAAGCAAAAGGAACAACAAATGTGAATTTGATAAAAGGAACAACACATGCGAAAATAAAAGGAATCCACAAGGGATAAACTAACAACGATTGGAAATGGAACAACAATCGATAATATTTAAATGAAACATCTAGTCTCTGCAAATGAACAACATAAATAATTCATAAAAGAATCAACACACTCACGAATTTATCTTAACTATTGCAAGGAAATTCAAATCACAGAAATAAAAAGAATTGACATGATTACAGATGAGACAGTAACTCCTTCTGACTGGGCCCACAGTCTTCAGAAGGTACTGCTACTAAAAACTCAGTATGCAGGGATGATCAAACACTTGAATCTTTCATTAAATCCATAACTGATAAACCGTTTACAAAATATTGTTGTACAGAATGTCAACAATTGAGATATCCGAATGTTTGGTTAAAATCCTTCAGTATCTCTCTATTGTTCACTATCCTTTATATATTACAATGAAATAAGTAAATTAAGCTATCCCAAGGATCGAAATATCCTCGCGATTTCTTTTATTATTTGTGAAGATTACAAGATAAAGAGTCAATCTTCTTTAAAACCATTTTGTACCTGATTTCTTCGATCTTCAATGGCATATGCATCTACATAATCTTCTTCATCATCCTGAGTTAATAGCAATTGCCCATTTTCTGCATAAAATCAAAACAATTCAAACCAAAATTTAGAAAATATCTAATATCATTCCATAATGTTTCTAAAAGACTTTCTAACCATTTTCTTTCCTAATTGATTTAAATTAATCAAAAAGTTAACAAAGAATATATCACAAACCATATTAATAAGGAGAATATTTGTACATTTTTCTCAACTCAACATACCCCCCAGCTTACCTTTTTGCGTGTCCTCATGCAATAAGAGAGTTTACATGTAAAGCAGTGATATTGAAGGGAGGAGACCTCTTCTCTTGGTCTTCGAAACCCATGCTTACCTTTAAGCTCGTAAAAGGAATCATCTTCCCTTTTCTTATAAATTTCATAATCACTTTGATAACCTTCTGGAGGATAGCAAATAATAGGAGGATTGTACCTGCATCCAATCTAGGAAGGTCCTTCATCCATGATCATTCTGGAATACCTCTCTAATATGAAAGTAGCTGCATGAAAATTTCTTAAACCAAATGGTTCCCTGTTCTTACTTAATTTGAAGAGACATCCCATCTTAATTTGGAAGCAGAGAGGGCTTCTTCTTTAATCTCTCTAAAATACTATAGACCTGAATGTACAACATGCCTATGGATAGGGGCTAAAGATTCCACAACCTTCTCCCTCTTCATGAATTTTTTGTGCTTCATAATGGTATCAAAGGGTTTAGGAGGTTCCCCTCTAATCCATAGGTCTATCCCCTTCTCCCTTTTCATGAAAACCTTGTGTGCTTTAGCCCACCTGGTTTGATTTTTGACAAAAGACAAAAATGCTTGAAACTAGATGTCCCCAATGAATGGATTGGTATTCTCTTTCCTGTTTCCCTCTAGGATGAAGTTGTGAAGATATAGTTCACAAAAAAAGTGTTGTATTCCATCCTCTTATTCTTTAAAACATGAAACAAAACTAGAAAAAGTGGTAAACTCAATTGGTGTGCCCGCTCTAATATCTTTTACTCTTAGCAACATATAAGATTCTAATATAAATAAGGAATAATTAGTAGCAAGGGTTTTGCAAGCTACTATATCAAAATAAAAAGAGAAAATTTCTTTGATCTTCTCCAAGGCTCCATCAAGTTGGCCATGCACCTTTTTCACCTTTTCTTTATCTATGTTAAGCTCAGCAAAGGTCTCATTCTCTGGCGTTGACACGGTTTGAAGTTGTCTGACAAATTTCTGATGTTTTGACATTGTTACCATTTCACTTATGTATTGAGTTAGGGTTTGTTGGTATTGTTTTAGTTATGCTTCCAACCTTTTAATAATGGCATCCTGTTCAGGGGAATGAAATGCTTCTTCGTTTTGAACAACTACCTCTTCTGTTGCTGGAGCAACTGTCTGGTTTTCTATTTCAATTGTTTCCAAAGGAGAAGGAAAATATGTAGGAAACATTCCTTCAGTATGAATAGTTGTTTCTTTTGTTGCTAGAACCTCTCTCTGATTTTCTATTTCAACTGATGCTGAAGGAGCATGCAATTTTTTTTGTATTCCAACATAATTGGTGTGAACTGTCCTTCTGAGAAGTGGATTTCTTCCCTATACTCTAGCCCTCATAGATTTATTTTTCTCATGGGCTTTGTCATCTTGTTCCAACTGCTTCCTAAGTTGTCTAATTGTTTCTTTCAATATGCCAACTTTTTATTTTAATACTTTTATTTTCTTAACCCTTTTCCTCAATATCTTATTTCCATGGTTTAATTTTCTGATTTTGTTGTTGTCTTTTCCTATTGTTTCTTCCTGCCTATGGGGAATTTCAAGGTCTTCCCCACCTTGATAATCTGGTAACTTCTTCCCTGTGTGTTTTGGGTGCTTTGATTGTTCTAAAGGACTATTTACCTCAATGTGAGGTTCTAGATATTATGTTCCTTCAGGAGATGGCATCTCCATATCAGGAAGATCAAAGACAGGGTTTGAATGAGAAGAAGTTGGAGCTTGGTGTTCTCCAGACCTATTTGAATTTTCAGTAAGTGATATTCCTAAATTTACCAATACTTGGTCCATCTCTTCTTCATAGCTTCTGAAGAAATAATCTTGTTGTTCTACAGGGGTTTCATGTGATGGTTGTTCTTTCTATACAATTTCCTTAATGCTTTCAGGTTGTACTATCTTTTTACCCTTTCTTCTTTTCACAGTGGAGGTTTTAGGAACATGAATTGTTCTCTATCTCTTCTTATTTGATGTTCCTGCCTGTATGTTTTGCATTTTTTCCAACTGAATGGGGTCTACTTCCATTTCAGGTTGGGGTACTGGAATTTCAATTTGGGCATTGTCTCCTTCTATCTCGACTGCCTCAATTCCCTGTGGGGGAATTCCATGGTGGACTTCAGGTTGTTCAATTTGTAGGGCCCTTTCGGGCTCAATTGAGTCTCCCCAAGTTATTAGTGTATGGATTATGGACATTTTTACTATCAATTTTACTAATCCATGGTGGCTAATTACATTGGCAAAGTCTTTGTCCTTCTGGGTCCTTCCGACGACTTCATGCAGCATGGTATTAAAAAAGAATGGTAAATTTATTATTGAACTTTGTTTTAGTGCTGCCAGCAGTTTGAGGTGGCACAGTATCACCATGTCGTATCACCTGTCACATGTGATATATCTCTATATCACACTTTCTAGCTCCCTCCATGGCTCGTTGAGAGTAGTGGGGTTGAGTCCTTTGCCGTTTTTGTCGAATTCTTCTCCTGGTTCCGCGAAGGACTCCACAGCCTCCTTGAGTATTGTGTATTTCCTAGTCCACTGTGTGCCTTAGTTTGGGAGCTCTGTTACCTCCGCTATAATTTCATCAGTAACCAGAATTTGTATATCTCGAATTACTGAGACTCCCCTCTGTAATTTTTGGAAAAATTCTAGTGTGATATTTATGTCGAATCCCTACAATTTGTTGAAGTATTTTGTCCACCCAAGATGGTGTATAATTTCCCTTTCTTGGTCAGTTACTTGCAACAATGTCGGCTCATGGCAGATGCTTTGGCTTCCCATGTCTTCTGTAAATAAGTCAGCAAAGTTATCATTCCCAACTGCAAACTTAGTTAAACCATCCTATGAGAAAATATTACTAGAAATGGTAAAAATTATAGAACAACAAATGTATATAGAAATACGAATTTTCCCATTAATTGTAATCATTATAATCTATCGATAAACGTGCAGAATATCCACCCCCTGATAATGAAAAGGTTGACCTTGACCATCGATATGTATGAGCGTAATGATGGCAGTTAGTTCAAGTGAAGAACGATCATTAATAACTTTCAAAGCACTTTAATGTTAATAATTGATGATAATCACACCTTTTGTGGGAAGTACAAGTTCAAATACCCAAGTTCAAATATGTTTAAGGAAGAATATTCTGAGTAGTCGAAATTTGTTCATGTTTTTATAAATATTCCACATGTCATAACTTACTTACTTTCCCTTGTGTTCAATATAACCGAAATGATAGCCCCTTTTTAAGAAAGGAAATATAGGAACACAAAAACAAAGTAGCGTATTTAAGATAAACTTCCATACCATAGGGAGAGCCACTTCTTCCATCAGGCGTCCATAGCCTCGAAAGGGTTTCCTTTTAACCCATAGATGAGCCAGTATCCTTAATAAATAATATGAATCGTCTTTTCCCAAAAAGGCTACTATCCCGGTTTGGTAGCTAGATAACGACAATGCCACTCACTAGATCATAACCTAAGTGAACAAGCTAGCTCATAATGAGACCTCTTATCCTTTGAGATTAAATTCCAAAGGCCATTGCCCTGGTGTGGTATTCATAGTGGAAATGTCACTTATGTTAATTTCTTATGATCATGGTAGGTTGGCTCATGATGATACCCCCTATCCTTTTTGGGAGACATTTATTTTCTTTATTTAAATTTAATTATTATTTCCTTTAAGGGAGGCTCATCTACTCCTTAAGAGTGTGGGATGATGTAAGAAGTGTAAAAATGCCAAGTAAACATGTGCCTTAGACTCCTTATTATGATGTGAAGGAAAATTATCATTCAAGTATATGTATATATAGGGGAAAGAAACAAATCATGGTGGTTAAAGATTATCAACAATATCAATACAATTCAGAAAAATCAATCCATGAACAATTTGATAAGGTATGCTAGATATTCCTCAAAAAGAAAATGATAAATCGTTACCATGATGATTAGAAGTAATGATGTTGAAAATTAGTTAGTGAAGTTCGTACCCAAAGGAGTGGCTAAACGTATCAGAAGGACATATTGTTGGTGAAAAGTCATTACTTTCAAAGAAAAGGAACAACACAGAAACAACTGCAAAAAGGAACAACAACTGACTCTTTCAAATGAAAAGCACTACCTGAAAAAAGGAATAGTAATCGTGACAAAGGGAACAACATTTTTTACGTTCAAATGAATGACACTACCCGCAAAGGGAACAACAATCACAACAAAGGGAACAACAACTGTTACGTTTGAATGAATGACACTACCCGCAAAGGGAACAACAATCACAACAAAGGGAACGACAGTTGTTACGTTCTAATGAACAAAACTACCCACAAAGGGAACAACAATTGCAGCAAAGGGAATGACAGTTGTTACGTTCAAATGAATGACAATGATGATGTTCAAAAAAAATAAAATTAACCATCTAATTAAGTAATTGGATACATCCCACAAACAATTTTGTTTTAGCAAATTTAGGATTGATTAGTCATCAACTAAATTCATTTAATTTTGACAGGTAGGTTGATTCAATGATCAAAGTATTGGATGGTTTGTAGGTGTCATGCATTCATTTTCTATTTAATATAGTTGTGCATTATTTTAGTGTAGTCGCCTGACTTATTGCTACAGAGCATGACATATTCATCTCCTGTATAAAACAAGGTTTATATTTGATGGATTTTTCAAAGTGAGACAGGATAAAATTGAAGTTTTGAATAAGGAACAGAAAAGAGTGCTAATTATGTTCATTGCAGTTATCTTTTCTAGTTTTTATTCTCCAAAGCTCTTTATAGTGATTTTCCTAGAAAGTAAAAACCTAAAAACTCAATCAAATATTTAAAGAAAACTATATACAGTATGTGCAGTGATGTAAAGACAACAATTTCATGGAACTAAAGTCGTTGGGTTACCTTCCGAGCCAGCTAAAATCTTTATAGTGTGATCATTACTTACATCTTGGAAAAAGGATTCTTTTGAAAGCAGTTGATGGTAGAGTCATAGTCGATGTCCATTTACCAGAAAAGGAGAACCAGGCCCATCAATGGTAACTAAAGTGACTGTGCCATTATCATGAACTTCATTGATTTCATACGGTCCCAGCCACCTTGTCTATAATTTCCCGGGAAAATCCTGAAATCTGGAATCATAGAGAAGTGCCCAATCACCTTTCTCGAAGGATTTCTTCTTGATATGATTATCATTCCATCTATCTCTCTGTTGTTGAATAACATTTGTGCACTAAAGGGTGAACAAGCATGCTTCATCTAACTCATTGAGATGTTTTAAGTGCCTTTTGTGTGCCTCTGTAAGATCCAGTCCAATTTCCTGGGCCATTCTTAGATTCTTTATCTCAAACTCAATTGGAAAGATAGGTTCTTTGTCAAAGACTAGGTGATAAGGAGAGTAGTCAGTAGTGTTACACCATGTTGTGTGATAGGCCCATAAGGCATTTGGAAGCTCGACTGCCCAATTTTGATGGTTTGTTGAGACTGTTTTTGTCAAGATTGCCTCCAAGACTTTATTGGTACTTTCCACTTGTCTGTTTTCCTATGGGTGGTATGGGGAGGTAACTCTCTATTTAATGTGATAATTGCATAGAGTGTCCAAGATCTTATGTACTTTAAATTGCGACCCTCTGTCATTGATTACTTCCCTGGGTAATCCATTGTGTACAAATAATTCAAAGAGAAATTTAATTATTGCTTCCTCAGTTTCTTTTGGAAACGCTATTGCTTCTACCCACTTGGTCATATATTATGTTGCAACTAGTATATAAGCTTTCTGGTTTGATTTTGGGTTGAAGGGGCCAAAACAATTCAGTACCCATCTCTCAAAAGGTTCTACCACCACTTGTGCTTGTAGGGAAATTTCATCAGCTTGGCCTGGTCGGCCCATCCTCTCACATTTTTCATAGGCCTGGACATACTTCTTTGCATATTTGAATGTTGAGGGCCAATAGTATCCCATATGTAAAACCTTATGCCCAGTTCTGTGGTCTACAAAATGTCTACCACGGGGCTCATCATGACCTGCCTTCAAGACATCATAAATTTCATCATATCTAACACATCTTCGGATCTAAAGATCAAACCCTGTGTGGAAGATATATCCACCAATCAAGGTGAACCATGCACTGCGCTGAACGATTAATTTCCTTTGTCTTGATGACAGGTGTGCTGGTAGTTTCCCAGTTGACAAATAATTCACCACATTAGTGTACCAGGGCATCTTAATAGTGACAACGAACAAGTGTTCATCTGGAAATTGGTCTTCAACTATCAAAGAGTTATATGTTTTGGGTAGGCGAGACAAGAAATATGCAACGAGATTCTCTCTTCTGGGTCGATCCTTTATGGTGATGTTGAATTTCTGCAATAGAAACAACCACTGATTAACCCTTCCATTAGTAATTGGTTTGTTATATAAATATTTGATAGCATAATGATGAGCATACAGAATAATTGGATAGACTATTATATAGTGGAAAAATTTATTAATAGCATGTATAACAGATAAAAATTATTCTTTTTTTACTTTGTAATTTAATTTGGCAGGAGTAAGATTTTTGATAATAAAATAAATAAGATAAGGTTTCTTGTCTTCTTCCTATCCAAGGACAACTCCTATAGCGATATCCGATGCATCCGAAGAGATGTGAAATGGTAATTTCCATTTTGATCCTCTCAGCACCGATGTTGATGAATTTAACCTCTTAAGTTATGAAAAGGAAACATCACATTTATCATACCACTGAAATTCCACATTACCAGTTAAAGCATGTAAAGGTGCAACTATTCTTGAATTTTTTTTTATGAATCTGTGATAATATCTTGCACAACCAAGGAAACTACGTACCTCGGTTTGTGTACGAGGTGTAGGTAAATTAAGGATTACCTCTATTTGTACTAGATCTACCTTGATCCCATCTACAGAAACATAGTGTCCTAGTACCACACCTTCAGTCATCATCATATGACATTTCTCATGACTCAAAATAGCCTGGTAGAAATACATCATTCCAATACCTTCTCCAGATTGCTTAAAGTTTGATCAAAGTCAGTGCCATAAGGGGTGAAATCGTCCATGTAAACTTCAAGTCCTTCATTATTCAAATAAGAAAATATGCTTAAAATGTCCCTATGGAATGTAGCTAGAGAATTACATAATCCAAATGGCAATACTCGATATGTGAAGGTACCCCAGGGACATGTAAATGTAGTTTTATCCTGGTCTTTCAGAGCAATCTGAATCTGATTATAATCGTTGAAGCCATCTAGGAGGGAGAAAAATTTCTTCCCTACTAAAGTATCAAGGACCTGATCAGTAAAAGGTAGGGGAAAGTGGTCCTTCTGGGAAACTTTATTGAGTTCTCTATAGTCTACACAGATTCTCTACTTCCCATTCTTCTTAGGGATGATTACTAGTGGAGAGACCCACGAACTGTCTGAAATAGGATAGATGAAATCTACATCCAACAGTTTTTGTAATTCTTCTTTAACAACGTTCTTGATATGATGATTCAATCTTCGTTGCGGATGTCGGATGGTTCAGGAATATTTTTCAATATAGATATGATGTGTACAAAGTTGGGGATCAATGCCCTTCATGTCAGGATACTCCCAATCAAAATCCTGATGATATTTAGAAAGGATTTGAATCAATTTTTTTTTTTTTTTCTCATTCAAATTGGCATTGATATTCATAAATCTTCCTGGTGCGATTTCGACTGAAATGATGTTATGGACAACAGTAGTGGGAATCTGCTTCTCCATCAATTCTTCCAAAGGATCTCCCTGTGCTTCATTATCTATAACCACTTTAGCATTTGACATGTTGAGTTTCTTACCACAGTTGGGTTGTTAATGAAGTTGTTGATCACGTCATCTTCTAGTTGATTTCTGAGCCCAATAGCTTCTTCCAGTGTGAGAGGAGATCGTAGGTTTTCTTCTGGATATCTAGGTGGTTGCAATTGCTGATGTATGACATGCAGACTTGGTTTAGCTAGAGGATACAAGATAAGGTTATTTATAGCACTTCCTTTAGCAATTTTCATGTTGTTTGTGCGACATCCTATATATGCATCTGATGTTGCTAGCCACAGTCATCCCAATATCAATGGGTGTCCATAGAGCCTACTTCTTGGGTTGATAACTAGAAAATCAGCTGGGTATTCACAAGAGTCAACCGAAATTGTTATGTCTTGTAATGTGCCCACTGGTTTAACCACCGGTCTATCAACCAATTCTAACATAGTTGACGTAGGTTCAAAGGAGGTGATACCCAGGACGTTACAGGTCTCGATGGTCAGAATATTTATGGCTGCACACAAATCCACCAGTGTATTTGGAAAAAAACAACCCTGTATCTAAACTATTACCACAGGGTTCCTTAGGTTTGTGTACTTAACTGGCTCCTCTTTGCCTAGAATAAGATTGAAAAAATTTCCTACCACATGAACAATTGATGGGTTCTTAGTTTTCTTTTCAGGTTTCTTCCCACATAATTCTTTGATTGTTTTTGCATAAATAGGAATATCTTGTAAATCCTGTAGGAGTGGGATTTTAACACATAGATTCTTTAGTTCCCCGATGATATCAAAGTTAGGATATACAACTATTTTTTCTATCATTATCCTCTCAGGAAACGAGGGAGAAGAGATTATGTCTTTATCATGATTTTGTTGTTCAAGTGTGTTTTCACCCTATTCTGCTTCCTCTGTTATGACCATAGTCGATGGGTTTATTGTTGGTTGTATATCATTCTCATTCTTCTGTTCTTCTTGAATGTCACTTTCCTCAGAATAAATTATATGCCATGATCTCAACCAGAGTTTGTTGCACCCTATAGAGTTGATTTCACCCTCCATATTCTTGACAATTTGCATGAGCTAGACTGGTATGTTATTAGGATTCGGGTTGGGTTGAGCTGGTAATTGAGGGTGCATTTGAGGTTGAGGATTCTGGGGTAATTGAAGTGGATATTGTAAAGTGGGTTGAGCTTGAGGAGCCATTCCCATGGGTTGATTGGTCAATCCCATGGGGCGTTTCCAGTTTTGATTCCAATTGGGGGCTTGGGCAGTTGTGTTAGTCCACTATGAAGGATAGGGGTTATTATTTGAATTTTTCCAAAATGGGGTAGGGTATTGCAGGTTAGGGCAAGTAGGATTGGTAGTGGGTTGATTTGGCCAGGGTGCAGTGGGATATTGCTGGGACTGTCAAGTGGGGTTAGCAAATGGTTGGTCTTGCCATGCGTTTATAGAATTATGTTGTTGATTATACTGCCCAAAAAAGAAAGAAGAAGGATCTTGTAGCATACCTGGGGATTGAGCTTGCCACTAGAGACGTTGAGCCATCATATATACTGGTTCTCTTTCCTCTTGTGCTTCTTTAAAGACAACTTTTAGTCCTTGGAGTGATGGGAATTTCTCTGTCGCATGGTCCTTGGCGCAGATGGTGCAAGTCTGAACCACATCCAAGTGACATTTCCTTGAACCATGTTTCCTTCTGCATCGTAGAAAAAAATATGTCCAATGACTGTTCTTCTTCTTCTTGTTTCTCTTTAACCTGTAGAACATCCAATTGTGTAGTCAGATTACCCAGAATGTCTGTTTTAAAATTTTATAAAAGATTACCAATTTTTTCTCGAGTGATTCTCCCAGTAGTGATGTTTATACTTCTGGTGATGAGAGCCCGTATTCCTGGTCTAGTTTGTGTACTACCACGTGAACACCTGATGCACAATTGGACAATGTCATCGTATTTTTCTTGATAAATATCACCTTCTCCCATTAAATTCAATGTTTCCACCCATTCATCCTTCATACCTTTTATTAGAGTGTGTTTAAGTACATCACCTGGTAGTGTACCATAAGGTTATCTCTGCAGGTTATATTGAAATCTTTCAACATATTCTTCTAGTGTTTCATTTTCTCTTGCAGTCATTTTAAAGATTTCATCCTTTAAATCCTTGGTTCTACAGTAGTCTTGATATTTTGTAAGAAAGGTTTGTTTCATTTCATCCCATGAATTTATAGTTCCTCCCCCTAGTCCCATAAACCATTGTAAAGCTGATCCCTTCAAAGTGGAAGGAAATAGATTTAGTTTTCGAGGTTCAGAGGTATAGTTATAGCCTCTACACAGCACATAAAACTCGAATAAGAACGTGTCAGGATAATCTGAGATTAATCCATTGAAGGTCAAAATATTTTGTAGTGGAATGGATTTCATTGGGTCATTAGCAACCAGATCAACTATAGGATATTCCAAAGTGGAAATCATGGGTCGTGACTGATTTTGTTGTGCCATTTGGTCGAAAATGTGCCAATAATCTTCTGGGATTTCTTGGTCTAGGTATTCTATTCGAGGTGATTGATTACTTGGTCCCTTAGGAAATTTAATCACGCTACCGATATCTGGGATTTTAGGTGTCCCTTCTCCTGCCAAAATCACAGGAGATGAAGGTTGAGGTGGTGGTGGGTTTTCCTCAGCAATCCCGCTGGTCTCCCCTTCTCCTTCTTTTAGATTACAAGAATTTCCCTCATCTAAAGGACTAGAAAGTGGAGTATGTGTATTTTGGAAACTTTGTTTAGTCCCTTCATTTCCACTATGAACCTCAACATGAGATGCATTTGGTGAGTTTATTGCTTAAGGGATTTTGGTAGAAAATTTTCGAGGTCCAACCGAGGCTTGATATGCATCTTTTTGAATGATGTCGTCTATGAAATTTCTCCTTCCAAGGGGCACCGAGCCCTGGGAATTTTTAGTTTTTGGTGGGGGTTTTAATTTTTTAGGTTCTTTCTTCTTAGTCATACACTCAGACACAAATTCTATGCACCTATCTAACTTCTATGCATCAGCCGAAGGTAGGTGTTGGAAAAAGAATTTTAGTTGTTTCCTACGTAGGTTCTTACCTTCTGTTTTAAATACCTCATCCTCTAGATATGCAACCTATGTTATCTTTGACATTCTCCCCGACAACAACGCCAAAATGTTGGGCTCTAAAGATGTCCTAAAAACAAACTTAGTCTGACATTAATTTATCAACTGAGGATTCGTCTTCTTTTTCAATAATGTCAGCAAAGTCTATGCATATATTTGTAGAGGTTTTAGATCATGTAGATAATTCAGCTAAAGTAAATCTAAGTCTATCTAAACTACTACAATAATCAAGTTCTTACTCATTTGTTAAAAACGTTGAAACTAATAACTCACTCAACATAATTGTAATTTGATCACTAACACACCATGAATCAAAACATCAAGCAATTTACTGAATTCATTTATCTAAGAAACAAGAATCTAATCTATGAAAATACTTAACGAATCAATCTCTCAATGATTACTTACCCTACTGGAAAAGAACAACGATCTACTGTATATTTAAGAAGGAACAACAAATGTGATTTAAACAAAAGGAACAACAAATGTGAATTAAGCGAAAGGAACAACAAATGTGAATTTGATAAAAGGAACAACGTATGCGAAAAATCAAAGGAATCCACAAGATATAAACTAACAACGATTGGAAATGGAACAACAACTGATAATCTTTAAATGAATCATCTATTCTCTACAAATGAACAACATAACTAATTCATAAAAGAATCAATGCACTCGTGAATTTATCTTAATTGTTGCAAGGAAATTCAAATCACAGAAATAAAATAGAATTGATACAATTACAGATGAGACAATAACTCCTTCCGATTGGGCCCATGGTCTTTATAAGGTAATGCTACTAAAAATTTAGTACGTAGGGATGATCAAAACACTTGAATCTTTCATTAATTCCATAACTGATAAACCATTTACAAAATATTGTTGTACATAATGTCAACAATTGAGAGATCTGAGTGTTTGGTTAAAATCCTTCAGTATCTCTCTATTGTTCACTATCCTTTATATATTACAATGAAATAAGTAAATTAATCTATCCTGAGGATCGAGAGATCCTCAAGATTTATTTTACTATTTGTGAATATTACAAGATAAAGAGTCAATCTTCCTTAAAACTGTTTTGTGCATGATTTCTTCAATCTTCAATGACCTATGGATCTCCATAATCTTCTTCATTATCTTGATTTAACAACAATTTTCCTTTTTCTGCATAAAATCAAAACAATTCAACCCAAAATTCAGAAAATATCTAATATAGTTCAATAATATTTCTAAAAGACTCTCTAACCATTCTCTTTCCTGATTACTTTAAATTAATAAAAAAATTAACAAAGAATATATCGCAAGCCATAGTAATAAGGAGAATATTTGTACCTTTTTTCTCAACTCAATAGTCAGGTTGTTCTTTAAGAGTTGGAGAACTTGTTGTTGATGCTCGATGTGATCTTCCACTTCTTGAACATTATATTTTTCTTTTAGAGAAGTGATGGAAATGGGTGATATCCATAGAGTGCCATAAATGGTGTCATTTTTGTTGCAGTATGAAAAGAAGTGTTATACCCCCATTCTACCAAGGGTAACCACTTTAACCATTGTGTTTTTTTATCAGAGACAAAGAAACGAAGGTAGCCTTCCAGGCATTTGTTCACTATCTCATTTTTTCCATCAAATTGAGGATGATAAGATGATCTATGAGACAATTGTGTACCCAAACAAGAAAATAATTATGTCCAAAATTTTTCAGTGAAGATGGGATCTCTGTCACTTACAATAATCTTTGTGCTTCCATGTAGATTTTGAACTGTCTCCATGAATGCAATGGAAATTGTACTGGATTTTAAAGGATGAGAGAGTGCACAAAATTGTGTGTACTTGGTCATTCCATCAACAATCACCATGATGACACTCTTTCCTTCAGACTTCAGTAACCTTGTGATGAAATCCATGGAAACCTCTTCCCAATGATGACTTGGCATGGCTAATGGTTGTAAAATACCTGGGGTATTAATTGTTTCCACCTTATTTTTTTGGCAAACAAAACTTTCTACCACAAACCTTTGAACTTCATTTTTAAGTCCATCCCAAAAAAAATCCTTCTTGACCCTGTGGTAGGTTTTCAAAAATCCTGAGTTCCCTCCTACTGAAGAGATGTGCAATTCCAATAGTACCTTTTGTTTGAGTTGGGAGTTCTTACATAAATATAAGAGATCTTTGTACCATAGTGAATCATCTTTCCATGTAAATGTATCTAATGTAATAGAATCCTACTGAAACCTTTGAATGAGAGTCCACACTTTTTCATCATTCTTCCATTCATCCCTTGCTTCTATTATCCAATCAGGTTGGATGATCGAGATAGCACAGAGAAAAGCCTCGACATGTTCATCCTTTCTTGAGAGTGCATCTACCAAAAAACAATTCTTCCCTTTTTTGTAGATGATTTCAAAATCATAACCAACATCTTGGTCACCCATTTTTGTTGTTCTTCTGAAGATAATCTTTGTTCCAAGAAGTATTTAATACTATCATGATCTGTTTTGACCTTGAAGTGCCTACCTTTTAGGTAAGGATGCCATTTCTTCAATGCATGTAGTGTTTCCATTATTTCCTTCTCATAAATGGGTTTGTGTAAGTCCTTTCCCTTGAGTGTTCAACTTTCAAAAGCAAGGGGCCTTCCTTCTACATTAGAACAACACCAATGTCATTTACTGAGGCATTGCATTCCACAATAAATGTTTTTGTGAAGTCTGGTGTGGTCAAGAGAGTATCTTTTCATATCCCCTCTTTAATTTGTTCAAAATATTAAGTTGCCTCTAGAGTCCATGAAAATGCATCCTTCTTATTTAATGTCGCTAAAGGTGTTTCTATTCTTCCATAGTTCCGAACAAACTTGTGGTAGTAACCTATCAAACCCAAAAATACTCTAATATTCTTCAATGTTTTGGGAATTGTCCAGTCCATCATGTCCTTAATATTGTTAGGTTCTACCTTTACAACTTGATGAGATACAATATGACCCAAATACTCTACCTCCTCCCCCTCAAAGAAACATTTGGATGGTTTGGCATATAGTTGCTTCTCCTTTAGTA
>JASDQU010102113.1:30428-65272 GCA_032191745.1 Picea mariana
TCGCTGCCATATTTCCAATCCAAGGAAATAATGAAGAAGGCCCATATCTTTCATCTCAAACTACTTTGCAAGGTCCTCCTTGAATGAGTGTATCAACTGCTCATCACCAGTCAGTATTAAATCATCAACATAAATAACAATGATCAAAATCTTACCCTCCACCACAATTTGGTATAGGTTTGCATCCGATTCATTTTTGGTGAAGCCCCGGTGAAATAGTTGTATATCCAAGTGTACCAAGCACGGGGTGCTTGCTTTAGCCCATAAAACATTCTTTTGAGTCGGCACACATGCGACTCACTATTGAAGATCTCAAATCCTTCAGGCTACTCTATGTACACCTCTTCCTCAATGATCCCATTAAGAAGCACATTTTTTACATCCGTCTGATGAATGGACCAGCCCATTTGCGTTGAGAGTGCAAAGACGGAGCTTATGGAAGAGTACCTTGCGACAGGTGCAAAGGTCTCATCATAATCAATCCCCTCAATCTGTGAGAAGCCCCAGGCCAAAAATCTGGCCTTGTATTTCTCCACATTCCCATCAGCATCTTTCTTTACCTTGTAGATTCATCTCGTACCTACCATTGATTTGTCGACCGGTCTTGGGACAATTTCCCATGCACTATTTTTGAAAATGGAGTCATACTCCTCCACCATTGCATCAACCCAAGTGGGATCCTACACTACTTCCTAAAAGGAAGATGGTTCAGTCACAATATATTTTCTCATGAGAGCCATGCATCCAGTAAATTGATCAGGAGATTGTCTCTGTCTGCGCTGTGAAGTAGGAGCTCCTACATTATGTGAAACATCTAGTCTCAATCTATCAACTTTTGTGGTGCGCTTTCTACCATTTCTGATGAATGGCTCTGCATGAGTGGCTTCTTCCACTCCATGAACCTCCTCATGTGGTTGATCCACATCTTGAGACTCATCTTTGGGAACAAGGAGTTCCTCGTCCGCATGCAAGTCTAGCTCCCTCTCAAGTGACAACCGCATGGATTTCCCCTCATTGAATTTTATATCTCGTCGCATAACAGTCATATTACTATTAGGAAAATACACACAATAATTATGGGGTGTTTCTATGTACCCCACAAATATCCCAACTTCAACAGTCGGCTCCATATTCTTCCTAACGTTCTTGGTCACATGCACATAAACAGATGATCCAAAAATCTTAAAATGAGAAACATTGGGTTTCTTACCAGTGAAAGCTTCTTCAAGTGTACTCGTGCCAAGTACTCTATGAGGACAATGGTTTTTCACATAAACCGCAGTGTTGCATGCTTCCGCCCACAAATGCATTGGTAGGTCCTGATCATGCAACATCGCTCGTGTTTCACCCACGATCATTATGTTCTTCCTCTCTGCGACCCCATTTTGTTGTGGGTTATGAGACGCTATGAGTTCTCTTCAAATTCCTTCTTTGCTGCAGAAGTCTTTGAATTCATTAGAGATGTATTCTCCACCATTATCGCTCCTTAGAGCCTTCACTTGCTTCCTCGACTCTTTCTCCACCAATGATTTAAACTCACAGAACTTTGAGAATGTTTGATCCTTCTTATGCATGAAGAATATTCAACATTTATGAGAAAGTTCATCAACAACAATAACATAATACTTATGTTTTGTTTTTGAAGCAATGCAGAATGGTCCACACACATCTGTGTGAATTCTCTCTAGGATAATTGAAGCACGGTTCTCCTTTTCATGAAAGGTGGACTTTACATACTTCCCCATGGTGCAACCCTTGCACTAATCTAATTGAGAAGTGTTCCCATTGGAATTCCAATAGATACTTGTTGCATGATTTTCAAGGCTCCATGATGAAGATGGCCCACTCGTCTGTGTCATAATTCACCCTCATCCTGGCTCACCAATTTTTCTGCCTTTCCTATCATGGCAGCGCAACCATCTACCTCCATCTTGTAGATATTCTTAACTCGAATCCCTATGTCACAGGAAGGATTTTCCATCGCTGAAAACAACATCATAGCCTTTCTCCTCCAACATTGTGACTGAGACCAAGTTTTTCTTCAGACCTGGAACATGTATAACATATTTCAATTGAAATGGTTTACCTAACTCCCTCTGAAAGGTAATGGTATCAATGCCAGTTGCACTGTCTCATCTATCATCTCTCATCTCTATATGCATTTTGAGATCTCTCTCCTCCAAGTCACTAAAAACCTCTTTACCTCCCGTCATGTGGAAGGAAGCACCACTATCCAAATACCACATCGATCCCAATGTACTTGACGCCATGCATGCGATAAAGGAGAAGTCAAGTTCAAATTGCGATACAAAGGCCTCACCAGATACAAATCCAACAATCTTCTTGTTATTCTTCTTTTGCGGACAGTTAGTAGCGAGATGCCCATGTTCGTGACAGTAAAAACACTTCACTTTGGACAAATCCGGCTTCTTGCCTTTAGACTCGGATTTTGAATGGAATTTCTTCCCCTTCCCTTTCCTTTCCTTGGCAGCCAAAGCACAATCCTCTTCATCATCATTCTTTGATGAAGATCCATCTCTGGTGTTCTGCCTAAACTCCCCCTGCACCAAATCCGACCATAGTCATTCCCAATCTCACAATGTTTCCCTTCCATTGACAAAGTCTTGATAACTATGCCAATTTTTGGGAAGTCTTGGGAGATCCAAACTCACCAAATCATCATTAGTGACTATTATTCCCACACTCCCCAACTCATCCCGACATTGGACAAGCTTCATGAGATATTTTGGAATGGAGTCACCCTTCTCCATATTGATCTTCCTAAGTTTATCTTTGAGCGCCAATTTCCTATGATCGTTGTTGTTTTGGAATAGATCCGTCAAATTCTTCCACATTGCATATGGTGTGACTTTCCCATGGAGGATTGAGAAAATGTGGTCTTGTACTCCCTCCAACAAGATCCTCCTCGCCTTTTCCACTTTCTTTCTCCATGCATCAAGATTTGCAGCGTCTGCAACATCTAGCTTAGGAACATATTTGTCAATGAATTCCTTCAATCCATTGTATTCGAGTACTACCTCCATCCTGTCCTTCCAAGAAATGTAGTTCGAGCTTCCCTCGAGTTCATACTCTAACCTCAAGCCATTGAAATCCATTTCGATCTTGAATCAACTGTAGCACCAAGAAAGTCTTTCTGCAAATTCAAATTCTATCCAATCGCAAATTCATCTTCTGCAATCTCCTACTCTCTCATACCATGTAGAAATTTTAATACAAACTATGTATTGCATGGATTCTCCTGATATAACAATTATATGCCACTGTTAAATACATAATCTCTTCTACAAATATTCTTGCGGAATTTAAAACACGATTGCCAATTGCAATATCAAGAAGAAAGATCAATCACACATAACACAGATGTTTTGCCGAGAAAGAATAAAGCTAAAAACCCCACTATCATACATTATGTATATATCATGGATCATGAAACAATCTCATACAAAACTCTAATCCAAGATCTCTCAGTACAATATACAATCGTCTCACACTGTCATACAAAAATTGACAAATTCATGTGCCAATTTACTGCTTCCAGATAGCCTACCTCCTCTACGCAATCCCTGCTAATGGAAATCCCTGCAATGAATGAATTCCTCTTGCGTAGGATGTGACTTCCTCATGGGCACATCTAATGTGTGTGTGGTTGCATGTGTGCGCTCACTAATGTCACAATTGATAGTCAAACTATCCCTTTCACCTGTTATCTCAATTGGGTCTCCACTGGATCTAACATGCATGTAGTTAACAGTGGTAAATCTTTAGTTTCACGTGAGATCACTGACTGTGAATTAATTAATAATTAATTCACTAATCTCTCACTAGTGTAATTTTAGTTACAACTAGTATAGCTGAGCTTAACTCACTTAATTGAGTTCAACTACTTCACAACTCACATAACTACACATATAACTCTGTTACAACTTCAAATCACTCAGTTACAACTAATTCGACTTGCATGTCCCATCAATCAACCTTTGAACTCAAATTTACTATAGCTAACTGATTTTCCACTTCAGTTAACTATTTCCAAGTGCTCATTGAGAATAGATTAATATTTATTGTCCAACTATTATTAAGGGATAATAATAGTCGACATACATCTATAAATAGGATTCACTCACCATCTATAAATAGACATCATCTATAAATAGAATTTTCTCACCATCTGTAAATATACATAATCTATAAATAGAATTTGCTCATCATCTAAAAATAGACTTCCACCTAAAAATAGCCTGAGGCTCCATCCTGGTGTAGGTGCATAATTTTCACTAGGATCTTCTTGTTGAATCTCAACAGTTCAATCCTTGCATAATACTCCTTCCGAGATTTACGAATTTTTCTGGTGTGCCCACCTAGCACGCTCTTCTTTGAACTTGAGAAAGATTTCAAAACACACTCTGTTTGTTGGCCTCATAGAGTTTTTAATCACTCTGGTGTGCACTCCTTGCACAAGCCTAAGAGCCCACAACTACCCAAAAATCTACAAAGTTAGAGAAGTCTATCTAATTCCTACAAAGGGAACAAATATACATCTAACAACATACAAACATATACACATAAAACATCCAGAAGAAAACATTCATTTAAAAAATAGAATACACATAGAAACCTTATATGCAAGAAAAATTTCTTATGTATTTCTTATGAATTCTATTGTCCAAGATTTGCAAAGGCTGGACTACAATAGAGTCTTCAACACTTTCTCTCCTCTCTTGAGCTCTCTCAACTTTCTCATCTACTAACTGACCAATGAATTTTGAAAAACAAATATCTTTTACAAAGGAGGGGCTCTCGAGCCTTCCTCCACCTACTCGTATTGAATTACATTAAATTTCCATCTAGTCTTAATCGGATCTGGATCCACATACTTGTTAGCCATTAAAGGTGACTCTACCCATTATAATAACTCGGCCTATACAAAGACAGTGCTTCAGATTTAATTGAGCCTTCAAACATTAAATACATTTAATTCGATTAAAAAAATTAATTTGGGTTCAAAATGAGAGCGTTGGTGCCTCTCTTTCCTTGGAATTTGTTCCTCCATGTGCGCATATGCACTGGCTCGTTGATGTGATGGCGTGTTTTCTGAAATGGACTGATGCTCGTACATCATACTCCCACGCTGACAAAAACATGAGCTCATGCTCATGGCTCCCATGTTGCTAAGGTTAAGATCCTCCAGGGTCTCATATTTGAATTTGGAGTTGTCCATCTACTCCTACTCCATATTGTTGTTGTTATCCTGTTGTTGAAGGTTCTCCCCTGATCAGCTTCCTTCTGTTGTTGGTTTCCTTCTCCATTGATCTCATCATTAGCCTCCTAATCTCTTCAATCACTTTGTCAAGCTGGTCTACTTGTTGGCTCCTCCTTTCCAAACTACTCTGGTGCATCTCCTCTTCATCATCCATTTCCAATTTTACCTATTGAATGCATTGGCTCTATGACATTACCCTTTCCTCTAGGGCCTCCAATTATTCACACTGATCAATGGGTAGATCATTCTGATCTCCCATGTTGATTTCATCTCTTGTCACTCCACTGTAGATTCCATTTCTACAACACATTTACTGAGTTGATGCTCAACTATCCATTTTGACAATTTTCTTTCTGTCAGGGTCTCCAACTCCTCACACAGATCAAAAAAATACATGTTGTTTGTTGCTCTCTCCTTTTTTGCAGGCTCAATTTCTTCAGTCATTTTCTGCTCATCTCCATGACTGAAAATTTTGACCAATTCTACTAAATGCTCTTCTTCTTCTTCCATCTCCTAGGCAAATTTTAATGTTTGCTCAATATCCTCCATGACATTCTCTGCTAGTTTTCTTTCTTTTGCTACAACTTCAACATGTGCATTGGTCGCTACAACAATGCTTGGAAGGAATAGTTTAATTCCTCCAATGATCATAATGTGCCTATAATCCTCCTCCTTTTTCAGCGTTCCTAGCTGACCCAAATTCAACTCTGATTTCCTAAAACTCTCNTGTGCCTATAATCCTCCTCCTTTTTCAGCGTTCCTAGCTGACCTAAATTCAACTCTGATTTCCTAAAACTCTCAGAACATCTCGTCTTCATTTTTGTCATCACTCCTTGTTGATCTAAACTCCTCTCCTCTGAGCTCATGAGACTTTCAAATAGTCTCACCTCATCCCCATTTCCCACCTGGCAATATGAAAGTTCACTTTTTCCCTCCTGGTTGTCTATGAGATCTCTAAATGCTCTCATCTCATTGCCCTCCTGACAATTTGAACCTTCATCACTACCCTCCTGGAAGTATAAAATATCTTTAGCTGATCTCTACTCCTCATCACTGAGGTTCCTTCCAGCCTATGGCTCGCAAAAGCAAACCATTTCCTCCTCTGTGGCACTGAGGTTTTCAATTTCCCACAACCACCTCTTTAACACCTGTTGCTGCCTCCTGGAAACCAACTGCTAGACATGCCACTTTTCCTTTCTTCTTCATGGGCCACTCGTACCTCCAGCGTGCTTGTGCCTCATGTTGCATCTTCAACATCAACCTATCAAGATCTTCTCTAATCTCCTCGAGCTCTTTGTCCATGTGCACTCTTTTTTAGTTGCTAGTGGTCTTCTCTCTAACCATGCCTCCGGCCTTCAGTAGCCATTTTCCTCTTGCCTCTAAGAACGTGACTAGTTCTTCTGTCTCAACCCACATGGTTGTCTTCTTTTCCTACTCTGCAACTAATAGCGCTACTGGATTCCTCCTACATCCGTCCTGGATTTCTACTGACTATTGCATACTTGCAAATAATCTTCACAGAGTATAAATACTCTGTCTTCGTCCTCTCCTCCTTTTCCTGCTACCTAAAAAAAATCAGGCTCTGATACCATTTTATGCAGACCCCTTCCCTCACCTGTGGTCCGGGTGACCTCCTGATCTAGGATCATTCACAATCAGGAGTTAGATTATCTCTTCGGACTATGTTGAGCCCCCATTATCGAACATAGGTCCTCAAATTTCCTGTGCAGGTCCAAACACTTAACCTAAGGACTCTTACTAAGCCCCTTCTCCTTTGAAAAAATTTTGTGCCCCTAGCCCTCTTTTGCTTGGAAGAAACACATGTGACCTTATTTTGGGACCTAATGCCTAACGAGAATGTACTACATTGGAACTCCGGGCACTTCGAGCCCCCGGAGCTCTTCCTTCACTATCTCCCAAAACCACCGAACACATGAACCATCAAACAAGGGGAAGGAATCTACGACCCTCGATGAATGTTGAGATCTACAAATCTCAGGGAAGTCCAAGGCTCCGTGCTTCAGGCCTTTTCGATGTGCCAAACTTTCTATACCCTATAGTGTCGAACATGAGAACTAAGAAGAACAAAGATCAACAGTGCTTTGCCCTCCACAAATCAATGACCACGATAAGCTTCGAGACTCTGGGCTTTGGGAGTCCCAGTATACTAACACATTCAATCCTCTAGAGCTTCAAGTCTCCATAATACAGTATATGTTGCCACATGTCCCCCTCAACGAACGGTTGAGATCAACTTCGGCTCTCGGCCCTTCGAGATTTCTTAGCTCACACTCAACTTAACTCCTTCAGAGTGTTATGCCTTTAGATCTCTAGATCTAGCACCATGTGTCCTTTCTGATCGGCGGTTGAGATGAGCTCTAACATTGATCAAGAAATCTCGACTCGAGGGAACTTATACCTCTCTTCCTTCGAAGTGCCAAGTCTCTGAACCATGCCTTATATGCTACCACACATCCTCCGTTCAAGGGTGAGGATCTTCTCCGCTACTTTGGAGCTTCAACAGACTGGTCAATTTTCTCCACTATGCCTCATTGCTCTCGGATAGTCAGACTTCTGAACTATCCCCTATCTTCTGGCACGTGTCCTCAACAATGGACAACCTAGATCCACTCCGGGCTTCGAGACTTCGAGATACTTGTCTCCTCTGGATCAGACGATTGTTTATCCTGATGCCTAGATCCAATGAACAAGATTTTTCCTCCCTCTCTGCACATTTCTCCCTTGTTCTGGACTCAGATCTAACAATATAGATTATTTCCTGCAACAAATATGACGATTGTTGTAGCTCCTACTCCGATGCTACGACAATTTCATTCCAATGAAGGATTCTTTGATAATTTTCAAAGATATCGACCTTTGAATCTTCCTCTGCAGAGACTAGTAATTTGGTATCTATCTTCGTGTTGCACCTCCTAAGCTTGACTTCGCAAGGTGTTTTAATCCTTAGATTCCTTCCTTGGGATCCTCTGAACACTAAAACCTCAAAATTGGAAAAATCTTTCTAAATTCCTCCCTGCACCACTCTAACACTTGTTCTTCTTGAGAATTTGAAGGTCTGTGAGGTCCTTTCATGAACTCCATGTGCTTCACTGACTCAATTCCTCAACACTTAACTAAGTGTTGGCTTGGTGCACACCTTGTACGAGACTTTTTCAACTTTACCCTTCTCTAGGTGACTGTGCACTCTTTGCACCAGTTCTTACACGACTCAAACTTTTTCTCCTAAACAAACAATTCTGAAAATGACTCTGCCTATGCACTCTTTGTGTGGCTCTCTGTACACAATGGCACTATTTATCTTGATCTTTTAACTCACTCAAAATTCAAAGGGGTCAATTCCTTTATTCCTTCAATACATCTTTCTTCCCTCCTGGCATCTTGACGCTCTTCCTCCTGAGCTTCCTCAACACTTCGACATTGTGTTGGTGTTGTGCACTCCTTGCACTCTTCTCCTAAGTCCTAAATTCTTCAGGCTCACTAGTGCACTCCTTGCGCTTGCTCAATGCACTCCTTAAAGAGATTTCCTTAGAGTGTTCGTTAACTCTGGTAACTATTACAATTGCACCATCTTTCTCAGAGTGTTCAACAACTCTGAAGTGCAATCCTTGCACGATACTCCTTCTGAGCTTTACGAATTTTTCTGGTGTGTCCACCTAGCATGCTCTTTCTTGAACTCAAGGAAGAGTTCAAAACACACTCCTTGTGTTGGCTTCACATAGTTTTTAATCACTCTAGTGTGCACTCCTTGCACAAGCCTAAGAGCCCACAACTACTCAGAAATATACAAGATAGAGAAGTCTATCTAATTCCCACAAAGGGAACAAATATGCATCTAACAACATACACACATATACACAGAAAACATCCAGAAGAAAACTTTCATATAAAAACACAGAATACACATAGAAACCTCATATGCAGGAAAAATGACTTTTGTATTTATTTTGAATTCTTTTGTACAATATTTACAAAGGTCGGACTATAATGGATTCTTCAATACTTTCTCTCCTCTCTTGAGCTCTCTCAACTTGCTCATCTACTAACTGACTAATGAATTTTGAAAAACAAAGATCTTTTACAAAGGAGGGGCTCTTGAGCATTCCTCCACCTACTCATATTGAATTACATTGAATTGTCATCTAGTCTAAATCAAATCTAGATCCACCTACTTGTCATCCATTAAAGGCGACTCTACCCATTACAATAACTTGGTCTGTACAAAGACAGTGGTTCGGATTTCCTTGAGCCTTCAAACATTAAATACATTTAATTCCATTAAAAAAATTTAATTTGGGTTCAAAATAAGAGGGTTGGTGCCTCTCTTTCCTTGGAATTTGTTGCTCCAAATGCATTGATGTGTTGGCTCATTGATGCGCTGACGCATTTGCTGAGATGGAGCAATACTCCTGCATCACAAATACAAGAATATTAAGATTCCACTTTCAACAATGGATGAGAAAATGACTCAAAAAGGTTGAGTTATGATGAAATAAAATCTCTATGAAAATCACCAGATGAAGATGTTTTTAGGCTGTTACATCCCATCCCATTGCTTGTGAAAAGTACAAGATTTTTTCAAAAAATCCTATCAACGATATAATAGCAAAACATGATAACATTGAATTTAATCCAATTTTTCATACAAATCTACCAAGATTAAGATTCCATTTCCACCAGTGGATGAGAAAATGACTAAAAAGGGTAGAGTTATGATGAAATGAAATTTCAATTGAAATTGCTAGATGAAGACGTTGTCAAGTTGTTAAATTCCTTTGTATGTGAAAACTGCAATATTCTTTCAAAAATACCTATCAACAATATAATAGAAAAACATTATAACTTTGAATTTAATCCAAATTTTACATACAAGTCCAAGAAGATTAAGATTCTAGTTCCACCGGTGGATGAGAAAATGACTCAAAAAGGTATGAACATGTTGTGGGGCTGTTAAATTCCTTTGTATGTGAAAACTACAATCTTGTTTAAAAAAAACCTATCAACAATGTAATAGCAAAACATGATAAATTTGAATTTGATCCAAATTTTACATACAAATCCAGGAAGATTAAGATTCCACTTCCACCAGTGGATGAGAAAATGACAAAAAGGTTGAGTTATGACCAAATAAAATTTCATTAAAATTTCAAATGAAATTGCGTGATGAAGATGTTGTCAGGTTGTTACATTGGGATAGCATAGTTGATAAGACATGAAAATATTTTTTGGGAATCATTCACAAAGTGGGGAAGTATTGGGTGAATTTCCCAAACAATTTCTCATGAAAAAAAAAGTTGTTACATCCCATTGTTTGTGAAAAGTACAAAGTTCTTTCAAAACAACCTATTGACAATATAATAGTAAAACATGATAACTTGGAATTTAATCCAAATTTACACACAAATCCAGGAAGATTAAGATTCCACTTCCACCCAGCGGATAAAAAACAGAAGGTGATTGAGATTGTTAATGAGAATAGACATCATGTGATCGATGATGCAATAATTCGAATAATGAAAAAGTAGAAAAGTCTTAACCAGTCAAGAATTATTAAGTGAATGCATGGAGCAACTGCACAAGATATGCAATCCAGACTTTAATTAGCACAGACAGATTGAAGCTTTGATTTCAAGGGGAAAATAATTCTATATACAGTGAATCCATGGATCATAGGAAACTTAAAGATAGAAATTTAAAGAGATATACAGTGATATTATACCATTATTAAAACGTTTACTCCAAAAAACGTGATGATTACAGTTAAGTCGTTTCAAAATTTTGTACTTCGTTATAATGGGACATTGTTTATTATAAAATATCTAATATTTTAAAGTATCATATAAAATATATCGGATGGATCATGGGACTCGCAGGGTTGGAATTTGACGGGCAAAATGCCCGTCATGGACTATTTTGCGCGTCAAATACAGCCGAAGATTTTATGTAACCGTGGTAACGTAATAGATAGGATGTGTTTTTGTCTGGAATAAATTTTATAAGACGTCGTTAAATTTTTTTACCACTGTTATGACGGGCATAAATTCCATCAAATGTCATTAATGCCTTTTATCTCCTGGGTTGTGGAAAGGGTAATATGTATGATTTCTGATATGGAGTACCGTTTACAAGTGACTTTGTGGTTAATGCAGGGATAACTCTTCCTGCACGAAGTTACCCACCACCCTAGTTCAGTTTACCCACCACCTTCATGGAGTTTGGAATTATTGAATTTGAAACCCAGAGTCGGCAAATTGCAATTCTGGAGTTTGTACTGGTTTCACTGTAGGTATGGATAGCAGAACGTAGAAGTGGGTAGAACGCTGCAGCGAGCGGCACTGGATTGATGCAGTCAGCTGGAGGATTGAGATACATGTCATTTTGTCCATTGGAAGGTTGAAGGGATTAGGAGGACAACAGGTAAGGCCCTCTTTTCTTTGCAAATACTCTTTAATGCCAATCCTGCCAATGAATAGATCCCGTGATGTTGGCTCTCCATATTTTGAGTCAATCTGATCCCTCCAAATTTCAATAAGGGTTTATCCCCAGATTTCAATAGTTTCATAAATTTCAAGAAGGGTTGAGTGCTAGCATTTGTTTAAGCTTATCAATCCAGCACCTTCATTTGTTTCTTATTTGTTTATGTGTTATTTGTTTTTTTGTTTTTCCAAAAATCCTAGGGTTTATGTTGTTTTAGATCACACTAGAACTTACATATAAATATCCAAGATAAATTTTTGCTCCGTTAAATCACAATTTAAAAAAAACAGAATAGATTGTATTTACTGCCGAACAAAAAACTTGCAGCAGCACTATGGCTGATAGCAGTCTTCCTGTTGCTGCCAAAAACATAATAAAAAATCCGTCCTGTATCAGTGGTCCTGTTACTGCCAAAAACATAATAAAAAATTAATACTGTTGCAGCAGAAAATCTAGATTACATTTTCAAAAATCCAAAATTTTGAATAGTTAAAAATGCAAAAATCAAAGTAAATATAAATTCTCAATTTGAATACTAGATATAAATCTTGAATATAAATTATGTCAAATTTTCACTAAAAATACAATCATTTTTATCCATAAAATTTTACTTAGAGCTTATCCCAGGACCATGACAAGCTGCGGATACAATGTGGCAGTCGTCCTATTCCGACCTCATTGTTTGTTTCATGTAACATTGTGGAGGACCATGTTTTTCAATATTATAATAATTTGTTAGCAATTTCATTTTGTTTTGGGAAAAAAGTGTTTAGTGTTTTGTATTCTAATCTATTTAGAACTTTTGATACTATTTTTGTCACTTTAAAAAAATTATTAGAAAGTTATTAAAACCCATAAACGACATGTTAAACTCCAAAGAACAATCACAATATCTATAGAGAAAAGTATAACCTTATTGGATGGTGCACATTGCCTCTCTAATTTTCAGCTTTATGATATGCACAAAGTGGTGAAAGATTTAAAACATATTAGGAGTGATTTTGTAGAGGTTTTTCTTAGTTGAACACAAGCACTAAATATGGATTAAAAAAAAATTACAATTATCAACACTATTTTATTTGGTGTCGTAAGTATATTGGTTTCAACAAGAGAGAGTAAGTGTTCTCAAAGCTTTGGAAGGTATTGTTGGCAAGTGGTTCATAAGACCCCCTTGTTTGTCAGACAAGGGACTTCTCTAAGCATCCATTTGTACCGAAGTATAAATATCCTACTCCCCTCTAGATTTGAACCTACCTCCAAAAAAAAAACACATGCATAGAGCTAATTTTGATGGCATGTAAAATATAAATAATCCATCCTATGTCCAACTTAAATGAAATACATAGCTAATTTTAATATAATATATACTTCTAAATATCTTGTTTTTTATTTACACAAAAATTCTTATATTATGTAAAAATAATTAATGGATAACACATCTACTAACAAAGCACGAGCATGTTTTCTCCTTATATTAAATATAATCTATTTTTCAAACACAAATTTGCTAATGCATCTCAAATGCTCCATGTTTGTAATGTCTTTGTTTTCCAGATAACTCAGACAATTTTCTCATTAGTTTAGCCCGTTATACTCACATTTGTAATGAAATTGCTTGCAAGATGCTATACATTTGCAACCTTCCATAAAGGGCGTGGATTTGGATGAGAAATAAATTTAATGTTGAGTTTATAAAGTTATGCTTAGAGATCATTATAGTTAGTATATGGTTCCACCGTCTTTTTTCTCATAACTAAGCTTAGTATTTCCAAATAGAATGTGAAAGTATTCAATCTAGTTATTGAAAGTAATTTTTAAATCAAAACCTCACTATTGAAGGAAAACCTCATTATTAAAGTTTTAATTTATTATTAAAATTTCATTGTTGAAAGATACAAAGTTAAATATGACGTTTTTTGACGGGAAATAAAGATACTCAAAACATAAAAAAATTGTTTGATGAGTAAAGATGAAAAATTGTTTGACGAGTAAAAATGAATCCAAATTCCAACCCTGCATGGGAGGAGGGAGACTGATTTGTATTTTCTGGTTATATCAGGTGAAGCAGTATCTACAATTATGGGTTCAGCCAATCAGAGGGTCGATTCCTGGAATCGACTACGAATGTTATTTATATTTATGATAACGTTAATTCATGTCCGGGATATGGTGATTACGGAGAAGGAACCCGCAAGAATCCAAGGTAGTCAAGGTAGACAACAAGGAGAATCCATACAGATTGTCAAGGATAGAGCCAAGGTAGTCACAGTAGACAACATGGAGAATCCATACAGATACCAACCCAATTTCGATAAGCGCTTTTCTCTCACACTCAACAAACTATACGGATGGAATCTTATCGAGTATGAGCATGTTGTCATGATCGATGCAGAAAATATGTTTCTGCATAAAACGAATGAGCTCTTCCAGTGTGGGCAATTCTGTGTCGTATTTATTAAACCCTGGGTCGTGTAGTTTTTCTCAGCGATCGACAAATTCCTGTTGGAAAAAGAAATTAGATTATCTAATTCTCCCTCCCCAACCTGGGCTAACACTACGTCGAGCGCTATCAATGATGCGTCCACATGGACGTGAAATTATTTCTGCTAATCCAAAAATACTAGAATGGGGGCAGTTACTAACTTTTGTTTCAATACATCCAAACCCTTTTGACAGTCTTCGTTCCACTGAAACTTAGCTTCTTTCTTTAGTAACTTCTCCATTGGGGTTGTAATTTGTGCATTGGAGTTGTAATCTGTGCATAGCCTTTAATAAATTTCCAGTAGTAACTTGTGTGACCCAACGTTGCTCTCAACTGTCACACTGATTCGGGTGGTGGCAAGTTAACAATTACACCGTATCAACTAACAAACCTTTCTTGAATACCACATGACCTATCAGTATCCCAAACAATGCACAAAAAATACATTTCTTCAAATTTAATGAAATATGTTGTCTACATGTGTCAAGCATCAACCTTAGAGTTTCTATGTGATCTTTAAATAGGCTACAACGTTGCTCTCAACTGTCACACTGATTCGGGTGGTGGCAAGTTAACAATTACACCGTATCAACTAACAAACCTTTCTTGAATACCACATGACCTATCAGTATCCCAAACAATGCACAAAAAATACATTTCTTCAAATTTAATGAAATATGTTGTCTACATGTGTCAAGCATCAACCTTAGAGTTTCTATGTGATCTTTAAATAGGTTAAAGACAGTCCAAACATCTAGGTAAACTTTAAAAAAATGATTAATAAACTACTTAACAGATGTGAAAACCATTCTAGAAAACACAACAGGTGCGTTCTTTAATCCAAACGACATCACTGTGCACTAGTATCTTCCCCATTTTGTTACAAAATTAGTCTTACGTATGTCTTCTGGTGCAATATTTATCTAATGGAATCCTGAGAAACCATCAGTGAATGAGTAGTTTTATTTTCCTCCTAAGTTTTCCAATACTTCATCCATAAAGGGGGTCGGGAACAGGTCATGCAAGCAGGCACCATTCAACTTTTTTAAGTCCACACATACTCTAATACCACAATTGAACTTATCCATTCAGATTCTGTGACGGGTTCAATTATACCAGCGTCTATCATCCTATCAAATTATGCTTTCACTTTTTCTTTATACTTTGGATTTAATCTGTAAGGTCTCTATCTTACTGGATTAGCATCCGGTTTTCATGGGATCTTCATCTAGCCCAATTCTCTAGCTATCCCCTTCATCTCTGAAAAGGTTGTTGGGAAAATATCTTGGTACTTGTGCAATGGATTTTGATCTTTTCCATGGTCTCATCATTCGAATAATTCCCAATATTTGCAAACTTTGGCTTCTCCTATGTGTCAATGTTCACTTTTTGCACTATTAATGGCTTTGCATGTGCATCAGATTCAAGTGTTGGACCTACTACATCTCGCTACCCTTCATTTTTTGGTACCTATACATTTCTTGGTTCTTCTTCTTCTTTGTCATCCTTAGTAATGTTATAACATTCCAACAATTCATGAGTTGTTACAAACTCTCTGTTTGCACTACATGTAGGTACTAATTTGTTATGACCCAAGGAGGGAATCTATATGTATAAATGTATATGAATGGACCCCAAGGGGGGGCATATATGGACCTAAATCTCCCCCTCCCTCCCCCCATATATGCCTCTCCTTCAGGTCCTATCATATACATTTAGCCATATATATTCCCCCCTTGGGTCATAACATAGTACCCTCATTCAAAAAGATTTTTCCTCAAATATTTGCAATTAAAGGCTTCACATGCAATGAAACCAAGTAATATGATTTTCTTATGTTCCTACTTTCTTCACTCCATTTTTTATGATCTATCCATCCAAAATAAATTATTTTTGGTCTTAATCCTTGGAGTCTAGTTGTTGCATAATTTTTTTTCCTTTGATTCCATGTATTTTTGTTGAAGTTTCTCCATTTGTAGTGGTTGTTGGTTCCTGATAATAGCTTGTTGAAGAGTAGTTTGGGGATGCCTTGTTCCATGAATATTGACAAGTATTACATCTTCTTTCTTCATAATTTTGATATCGTCCTTCTTGTCTTCCTTGAAATGTTTCCTGGTAATGAGGGTGTCAATATGGTTTCACATTTGACGGTTTTTCTTCACTCTTAACATGCATTTCATTTATCTTCTTTCAAGAGACAATGTCTTCCTCGATCATTTTTTCTTGGTATTTGATTACTCTAGCCTTGGATATAATACCATCATATTTTGAATGTACATCCTCTAGATGGAGTTCAACTTCTTCAGGTATCTTCTGTTGACCTTCTTGAATCTTGTCTTCTTTCTCTTTTTGAAGATGCAATGTCACCCTGTTTATCAAATTCTGATGTCCTTCTTCAATTCTAGATTGCATTTCTGATTTTACCTCATTAGTATTTAGGAATTCTTTAACCTTCTTGCAGATTTCCTCTTCAAGTATTTTGGTAGATTCTTCATCCAAGATCCTCATTTCTTCTTGATTTTGAAAATTTTTCTTTTCTTCTTTCAATATTTTAACCTCATCCAATAATTTTTAATTATGGTTTCGTAATCTACATATCTCTTCACCTTTATTTTTCAAATCTTCCCTTGACTCATCATTTCCCACTTCAATTTACTATTATTTGCTTTCTTTAATTTCTTAACCTCCTTAATGAGTGATTCGTTAAGGGATTGCATCTTGAAGAACTCATCATTTTTTCTTAATCTCTTCCTTTGCTTCTTTTAATTCATCTTGAATTCTGTACAATTCATCCATTTTTGTATCCCTAATCCATTTATCTGAGAAGAGTTTTTCAAATTATTCCCATGTGGAGTGGAGTCTAGTATCTTCATCAAGGCTTCTCCACCACTTATGAGCTCCACCCAAAAAAGAAAAAGATTCCCCACAAGTAATTATACCAGTCCTCATACAATCTTCCTTTACCATCCTCAACCATTCCATGGGACTGGTTTCATCTTTATCTTCATCTCCACTAAAGTTAGGTATTGTCATTGATTCTTAATTGAGGTGTAACCCCAATCCTTCACTTCCAACCTCAATATATTAAGGATAAATGTATCAAATATTTATAATACGTGTTCTAATATAATCTTATAGGTTTTATCTTTCCAACATATTTTGAATAGACTCAATAGGACATTTCCATCAAAATTTATGATAGTTTTAAGTCAACATACCTTTGAAAACCATGATTTGGAGTATGTCTTCCTAACCGACCTTCCTTCTGTTGTATCTCTGTAATTTCTTCCTTTTTTAGTCTAAAATTGCAACCTGTAGTACTCTAAAATTTCTTATCTGCTATGCCACAGGTCTACCAAAATTGGATGTGCGAAGTAGAAGCTATGGTAACTTCCCCACACCTTGTTGATTTTTGGCCTTTCGAGGAGAGAGAAATGGTACAAAGTTCCCTGCGCACAGTTATTGATATCAAATTCTGAAAATTGTACTTGAAATACTAAACACTGTCCACTATACAATGCAAGTAGTCTCACTCAATTTGGATCCTTTCTGAAGAAGATATGATTTTTTTACCACGAACACCTATTTGATACTAGTTACAGGACTAGTCAAAAACCCTATCTTTCACAGAGTGTATCTCCAAAAGTAAAACGACCCATAATCTAAAATTCGTACCACATGTACTATGATAGGTATTTTAAATATACTCCAATTTTTTCCTTCTAAAGTAGCTCCGAGAAAACTTTATAGAAAAAATTCCAAAATGATTGTATTGAGGAAGAAAAGCCCTATGATTGGTGCTCTGATTCCAAATGTAATGATCCATATCCTCAAAATATCATAAAATAACAGAAGTACACACCATGTATATAATGTGAGCATGGAACACAACTCCAATATATATATAAGTTATAAAATAACTCCTTCAATAATATGGGAACCCCTCCCAATAAACAACTACCATTCAAACTTCACAATTCACATGTCCTCAATAATGAATACACGATCTCTTATATATATTTGTTCACACTTACACATGAGGCACCTTTACTACTAGGCCGACCCTATTACATATATATTTGCACAATACATGTACACATAGGCCCATAGATTCCCCCCCTTGGGGTCTTATCATATACATTTAGCCATACATATGCCCCCCTTGGGTCATAACATAATTATACGTGTCCTTCTTCCATAAACATTTTTCCTCTAATAACTTGTAAGACTGCATCAACTAAAGGCGACTCAACTTCAAAATTAAATGTTACCTTAAAGTTTTGGATTAGCTCCTCCCAGTTCTTCCTCCCTCTACGTACTTCTATCTCTAAGTACCAGTTCTCGGGAATTGTCTCCAACGTATGTATGAACCTGTGTGTCCATTCCTTCTTCAAAACTTTCCTACAAGTTTTAATACATATCGCCACATGATCTTTCAGATCGCTCATTCTTGTATATTTGGGCATAATATTATTTCTCCCAAACCTAATCTGCATCAACTTTTTGTAATGTTTCCAATCCTTTATCCCTTCCTTGTGGGTCGCCCACCATCTTGTTGGGGTTTCTCTTAGTGAAACATCTAATGCTAATAAACTTTAATGTCCAGGTATTTGCAGTTCGAATTCATTAAAAAAATAACTTACCTCAGTTGATCCTTTGAACTTTGGCGTATCTCGTACCTTTGTTTTGTTCCAACATAATGAATGAGTAATACATGTGCACCTTCTGTTCAACACTTCATGCAATCGGTGTTGCCATTGTTCAATTCCTTCCTCCGAGTCTAATGCGTAATAGCTTATGCTTCTCCAACTAAGAACACCATCCATAGTGGGGTTGACGTAGTCATCCATGTGTGTTTTCATGTTATATAAGTTATCAAATTCCCTTCTCGTGGGCTCCACATATATTCTTTCCTCCATAGGTTCTAATGGCGTAGTGAGCTTTAAGCCTCCTCCTTCAAAAATCATTTCTCTTTTCTTCAAGTTGATGGTCGCCTAATTATCAAAGGCCCAATCTATTCCAAACAATGTTGGGTATGACTAACTGTTATCCACAATCTTGATGACTTCAAATTCAACTATACTATGTACTCCATCTATGTTCATAGGTACTCCTACCAATTAGCCAATTGGTATTATCTTATGTTGGTTAGACAACCTCAATTAGACAGTCGACCAAACTAGCTTTGGTTTCCCCATCATCTCCCACATCTTTCTTCAAAGAACATTGACATCTGATCCTATGTCCAAAATGGCATTGTCCATGTCATATTCTCCTATGTACGCACTTAATTTGAACTCTCTGTTTGTCTTCTTCTTGCGCAGGACTTGGTTCACGACTTTTTGCATCATAGGTACTTCTTTGTCTTGAGTCAATTGATCAATCATCATGCACATGTATTTAATGTTGTCTCATCCTGCATCATTTCTAAGAAGTTTTTTAGAATGTTTGTCAAAGTTTTCCCCTTCTCGATTGGCCTATCTAGAATAGTGCGATCATAAACTAGTGGCATATTGTACACTGGTGGTGTATTTGATGTTGAAGCTATCCAGTTGTGTCCTAGTATCTCCTTCCTTGCTTGTTGATTAGTTTCCCATGCTATCATAAGCATGGCCTCAACTTATTTTCTTGTCCATTGTTCCACTCTCTTTCCTTTCTCTCTCGCATTTGGTCTGGTTTTCGTCCCACTGTGCATAACAAATGCAATTCTTGGTTGATCATCATGTTCTTCAATGGCTATAATCTGTAGGTTATGGTTATGATTTTGATGATGAGTCTAATGTTGGTTCTGATTCCCTCTCTCCTGCTACTTTGATATCAATTGAGGGAAGTATTTTGCTTCATGATCCAAGGCTCTGCAATACGTGCATGTCATGCAATGATTTGGGAAATGTCTTTCTAAATGTCCTAGTTGGTTACAATTGTAACAAATTGTTGGTCCTCTTACTCCTCAACCAAATCCTCCATGTCCTCAACCTCTACCGAAGCTTCCATGCCCACCCCGATTAAAGCCTCTTGAAGTGTTATACTATGGAATTCATCTTTTTGCTACGACATTTTCCTCCTGGATTTTGTATGCATCCAAAGTGAAATCCCTCATTAATTCTAATGGATTCAGTGCTCCTATGGCCATATACTGCATGAAGGTTGGGCATTCTTCATTTCTATGGACTTTTGTCTTACATGTTATACACCAAACATATTCACGCTTCTCCTTCTCCTTCATCATCTTTGATAATTAAATTCTCAACACAACCAACTGTGATTATAACTGCACCATACCTGCACCATCTCCTATAGGAGATGCTTCCAATTTCATCACGATTTCCAAATCTTCTAGATACGATGTGAACTTATGTCATGTTAACAGACAATGAATGTGTGGCAATAGGCCTGCTATAAACCATTCCCGATGTTGATTGTCAGGAATATGAAAGGTTAACCTACCAATTAAATATTTAAATCTCTAGGGTCATAATTCTATACTGTCTCATTTTGCACTTACTTAATTTCCTTTATTATTGTAATATATTGAGATTTGAATTTCAGATTCTTGAATTCTTTTAACAATGCTTGTCCAATCTTTTCCAAAGTTCTTGATTGCCAGGTTGGTGTAGTTGTTTGAAAATTAATATACCATAGTAGTGCACAGACCCTAAACATCATTGCCAACTACACGATTTTCGTCGCCCATCCCAGACATTCTATCCCTGTCATTGTACTAGGTTTTGTACTTACCCTTGGTGATGTCGACTGAATCTGGTTTGCTATGTTTTTCCCACTATTCTGACTATTTCTCTGAATTCTTCCACTTATTACAATTGCTCTTGAACAAGTCTCAGTTCCTACTTCAATTCTTAATGACGCACACGGGATCGTGGGTTCGTTGCAGATTCTGATATGAGATGGACTTCCTTCTTCTAGGAAGTATCGATTATCTCTTTCTTTCCTTTTATTTTCACTGTATGGTGTGATATGAAGTTTCATGTAGGGGTTACTTTCCTTGAATTCTTTGTGTTTATCTCATTTTCCATCCATAGTCTTCTTCTTATTATATCTAAACCTTTTCCCACAACGCAATACTCCAATATCTCCATTTGAGTCAATATCCTCTCTCAACATCCCTAGTCCATCCACTCCTTACTCATCCTTTCCACTCTTAGATTGTCCTCCAATGATCCCCCAGTTCCCCTATGTGTACGAAGGTGCTTAGCTGTCAGACTCTATTTTCATGACATTCTTATCGCATAGTAACATATTTATCCAAGTAGATAATGCATTGAAATATCTTCTGTGCTAACCCTTGAAGAAGTCCCTTTCTGTGACACTATTAGAATGGGTACAATATACTACAAACTTTGTAATATAACCCGCCAGTATACTACTCAACCATAAATCTACTACATGAGAAACCTTATTACTTACTGTATTGATTTGTCTGATTAGTTCAGGAGTCCAGTTTTTGGGGGCTTCAACTATGTATCTCCCAACATTATCCACTATCCTTCCTAACCATTTAGTCAAAATAATTAGAAATACACCAAAGAAAATTTCATGGAGATCTGTGTAAACATACCTTTGTAACCATTGTTCATCATTGAGCCTAGAGTTTATGTTTTGTTCTCTGGAAAATCCTCGTTGCTTCCTTTCCATCCATTCTTCAATTTCTTCTCTATTTGGCATCCAAAACATTCCCCTCAATTACAGTTTCTGGTCCTAGAAACAGAACCATTTGTTGGCAAGCAGGGGGCAGACCCGAGGTTAATCATTCAAATACCAACAAAACCCTTAGACACCAGCCCTTTCAGCATCACTTTTAGAACAAGTGAAGTCTCACCCAAGGCATCTAGAGGGGCTGCATGAACCAAAGTTCTGTAGTGTTGAGGGGAAGCGAGGATTTCATCCTCTCATTTACCCATGTGTGATGTTCTTTATTACTTAACAGTTCCTCAACATACAACCTGGCCTGAATGTGACATTATTTAATTAACATTCATTTAGTTATTAGATACTTCAGTGCACAACATTTTTTCATTAACACTCATTTAGTTATTATATACTTCAGTGTGCGACATTATAGCATCATATGTGATCCATACATTCAACTTAAACCATAAAATAACACATCATAGCACACAAATTTACATGGTTCACCCAACTTGGGCTACATCCACAACGAATAGTTGCACAGTGCACTACAAAATATGCAACAATATCATTTACCAAACCTTCCTAGTCATTCTGCTACAGTGTGAGTTCACTCCTCAGTCATACTTGAGATTTACTTATTCGCTCAACTCCCCTACCCAAAAAGCACTAGAACATTCATACATCATCTTCACATATCTCTCCCTTCTTTCTCCCAAAGAACCATTTTACATATTTATACATAAAAATAGGACTAAGCCCTTCAAAAGTTGACAAAGTGTCCCCCAAAAACCCGTTACAAAAGTGGACATAGTGTTCCCAAAACTCCAATGGTTTATAATTGTTTTCCGTCTTTTAAGTGTTTCTCCTTCGCGCCTCTTTTTGTCTCACTCTTTGACTCCTTGAGGTTTACTTCTGTCATGTGCCCTGGTCCATCTTCTAACTTCCTTTTACTTTTCAACTTCCTTTCGACGTAGATCCCAAAACTTATCAAAAATTCCTCTCCAACACTCTTTGATCAAACTCAATATTGGAACAAAGTCGATGCAACCATACTGCTTCTTTGCTTCATGTTGCCAGATGGGAATTTCCCTCCTCTAACAGGGGACAACTACCTGATCACAAACCCCAATTAGGCTAGTTTTTATTTGAGAGGGTAATTTTCAACCGATTTTATGGGATCGGTTTTCCACTATAATAGTTTTCTCTTTGAGAAAGAGACTATATGTCTTAAGTTTAAATCTTCTCTAAACTATACTTACAAAAGAAACTAATGCAATAATCTTATCTCACTGATGAGAGCAAAGCTAATATTGTAGATAAATAAGATGGATTATCAAAACATTAAGAAGTAATTATTTACTTCAATGATCATTTAGATAGACTAATTATTTTTCTAATAATATATACAAATAATTAGCACCTACACTTTAATGATAACCAACGAGATAGTCAAAGAGTTTTGAAAAATATAGAGTTATAAAATAATAGTCATATCCCAAAATTGTTTCATAGAAAAACTACAAGAAATCGATTGGATGAAGATGTAAATTTGTGTTAGCTAATCATATATCAAGTATAAAATAGAAAGATAAATAACAAGCTTTACATAAAGAATTCTTACAAGCTTATCATTTGTTTGAAAACATACAACTACTATCATAAAATCATTAGAATAATCAATTATGAAAAGTAAGTTCCCTTAATCTTGATATTTCAGTTGACAAGCATAATATATGATGATTAAAAGATAGAAGACTTATCAACATTTAAAAAAAAAATGTTGCTAATCTTCCTTTAATTCAACACAAATGTTATCAATTATATTTTCTGATATTAAATTAAAACTTGCTAAAAATAACAAATTCAAATTCAATTCAAAAACAACTGCAAGAGAGAAACATTATAATACAGGATCCTTGAATAAAAATACCAAAGTTGCTTCAATATAGTGGTCTCTTGTCTAGAAAGAACTTAACATTGATTAGGAAAGAGAAATCTTCCTTCTGACTCAAAAAATTCCTCCTCTATCTCTTTGCAAACTTAACTAGTTATTATCTAAATATATCAACTAACTATCCTAAGATCGTTCCATACACTTATTACAAATTATTTCATGCCTCATATTCTTGATTCGTAATCTGAGAAAAATCCTCACATAAAATTTTGAGGAAACAAAATTAGAGTTTTTGTTGCTACAATCTGGTCACGCTAACACCCGGTTTGACTAGTGCATTGACTGAAGCTTTGTGGATCGAGTCAGCTAGAAGGCGAGCAACATACCATGTCATGAACTAAAGGATGAAAACCCATGTTCTCTATTTCTTGCTAGTTGTTTGCATATATGACATCAAATGAGCAATTACAAAAATCTTGTCAATTTGGTAAGCATAGATAATAGAACCGATTTTATTTGCTAAATTTAGGAGATCAAAACAAAAATTAATACCTTATGTCATTTCAATGAGAAATATTTGGTAGAGATGAAGGTATGTGTGTTATCAAAATTTCATAAGTCTTGGGAAAAAGTAGAAATGAGGATAGATAAAGCTATATGGAGGAAGAGCTCTCACAAAATTGTTGATACTCTGTTTTTCTTTTAATCCTTTGTCATGATGCTTTTTTCCCCTTTTATTTATTTTTCTCTCGGTATGCGCATGAGGATTTTAACTTGCAAGTTCTCATTTCTTTGCTTCAGTCTTTTCTTTTGCTTGAGCCAATTGTGTGCATGTTTTACCAAAAAACAATTATCCTTATTTAACTGTTCATTTTCAACTCTAAGCATATCATTTTCATCTAGCATTTTTAAACCATGTATCTTTAGAGATCTCAATTTTAATGAGACTCTCATAGGTTTTCAACTCTTGTACCTAATTTTTCAATATTACAACTTGGTTCTTATTTTTCCTTAATTGAGAACTCATAATGAAGGTTGACAAAGTGAACAACTCCTCATTGATATTGCAGGTTATCTTCCTTCAATATTTGCATTTATAGGTATATCTTCTTTTCCACATTCTTTAGTTGCAAGTAAGCCATTCTTGTTAACATTTTTTTTTAAGCCCTTTTATCATTGATTTAAGGAGGTCCCTAATCCATCATATCCATACTTTCTATGTACTCATATAAAATTTGCTAAGAATTATCTAATTTTGGAGTGGATCTAGGCTTTGACTCTGATATTTGAATCTTATGTTTCTTTGTTGGCTTAATTGGGACTTGTTCCAGTTCTTCATTTTTTCTTTTCTCTTCCTTAAATGTTTTTTCCATGGATCGATTTGTCCTAGTTTGAGACATGCATATTGTAGTTGTATTATTTTCCCTTGTTTATGTTTTTTCACCCATGAAATACCAAGAATATCTTGCACATCCTCTGTTTCTTATCTCTGGGATTCATTAATTTGTTAGATGCATCACATGTTCTTCTCTCTGTAGTGAATTGCAACAGATTATCTATAACCACCCATGTGTTCTCTTGTTCATTGAAACCATTTTCAATTAAAAACTTGTCCCCATTCAATTCCCTGCTTCTGGAATTCACTCTTGACAATGATTTGGATAAGGCCATGATGGTAAAAGGACTTATCAACATTTATTTTCTGTTTCTGGATGGTTTTACACATTTTTCTCAGAAATATAAGAAAATAATAAGGAATTTCTAATGGCCTGTATCCCTGAATATGTAGTAGAATTCTGACATGGTAAAGATAAATCAAACTAAACAACCTTCACAAGTTATGTACTTTTGAATTAAAAATACCATGTCCTTTCACAGATCTTTAAGTCAGGCCCTCAATACCCCTAAATCCCAATTAGGTTTTTTCCTATTTCTAATTAAGAAAGGGGTCCAAGACTTAGCATCGATAGATTTATTCTTGAACCACTTGTCTCATGTTTGAGGAATCCCTAACATCCGAGCTAATGAATTTTCTAAGAGATGTATAGTTAATTTTCCTGCCTCTGCACATTCGTTGTCCAAAGTCTGAGAAAATGCCACAGTGATGTCTTCAATGTGTCTAGTCAATTTCTCTAACTCCAACTTGCCTTTTCTAGTAGCACCGTACATATAGGATGCATGCATATTAAATATGCTCTACAAGGCTCGACATGAATTGTCATTTTCTTGTTGTAACCCTCCATAATACTCATCTTTTAAAAAAATTTGCAAGGAACTTTCTATATTTTGTTCTTTAGTTCTTATTCTTGTGCTAATCAGAGACTTGTCTAGATCAGGAGCGTTTACTTGTGATTGCAATATCTAATTTTAATTTTGTTGTGTAAACACAGGTTAAGCCAAGTGTACATAGCGTTTTGAAAAAGGATTTCAAATTAAGGGAATGCAGCAAGTAATGAGTAGAGATGACCGATTTTGAATGTTTGTAAGGGTCGTGGGAATCACGTTACACGTAGGTTGGAATAGGGATAAATCATACAATGACATAACCATAAGTATTAACTATGTTGACATCTAATTTACCAAATAAAATATTAATTCTGCATCTAATGTTTAACCTCACTCTTTTAGCTTGTGTCCCATTACAATTGCTCTTTGATATTCTTCCATGTTTCGATGATTCAACACTCATTTAGGCGTTTGAATAGATCCTATGACATCATGTTATGAAAATAACACTTTTATGAGGTGGATTTATGAGGAAGAAATCATTTAAAAACTTTACACAATGTTTAAATCAGTAATTATAAAATTGTATTGAATTTTGTAATTACTAATGATAAGATTTTATTGAATTGTCAATTATTAACTTGATAATGGAATAATTTGAAAGAGTAGTTTTAGTACATGAATGTACTAAATAAATTTTTCTTGTAATGACAAAAACTTATTTTTTAAAAATATTTTTTTATTGATTTTCAAAACTTAATATAAAAACTTTGAATTTTTTTGTGGAACCAACTTATTAGAATTTCGAAAAAGGCTCCATTTATTTTATTACGGGAAATGAAAAAAAATGGAGGGAGGTTGTGAAGCAGTCACAACACTTCCATGAGTGGTTTCCATGTATTCATCTTCTATTGTTGATAAGGATACAACTTCCTATCGCTTACTCATCCAACTGATTGTTCCACCGAACATTTGAACACATATTCACTAGTCGACTTTCGTCGATCCAAATCTCCAGCCCAGTCGGTGTCGATAAGGCCATGTACATTTACTTCATTGTTGGATTCATGTTTCCCTTGGTAGAATATAGAATATTTTTTTGTTCCACACAAATACTTAAACATTATCTTGACAGTAGTCCAGTGCTTTTTCCTAGGTCTCAACATGTATCTACTCAAAACCATCAACAATTTTTTATTAAGTGTATACCATCGTATACATCAAAATACCAAAAACACTTGCTTAGGGAACATGTTCCATGTCCTCTATTTATTTGTTTATTTCATCATTGTTCAACAATTAGTCTTTCTCCCACGAGACACCTTGATTGGTTTGCAATCCTGCATGTTGAAACACTTCTATATTGTTTCAATGTACATCCTCTAGTTTAACTAAATCTCTATAACTTCTCCATCTCTCTTGATCTCCAATCCCATAATGAATTCCATTGTACCAAGATCCTTCATGTTGAACTTGGATGACAACTACATTTTTACCTCATTTATTGCATCCATGTTGTTTCTGACTAGAAACGTGTCATCGACATACAAAGCTACATATATTAAACAACTTCCTTCTTCCTTGGAATATATGCAGTGATCACTATTGCTTCTCACAAATCCTAAAATAAGGATGTGGGTGTCAAACTTATGGCACCACATCCTTGGTGATTTTTTTATACCATAAAGGGATCTTTTTAGTTTGCACACCAAATATTTCTTTCTCTTTATTGCAAATCCTTCAGGCTATTTCATGTCCATTTCTTCTTCCAAGTCCCCATGTAGGAACATTGTCTTCACATCCATTTTATCTATCTCAATATCAATTGTTGCAATGAGAGACATTATTACTCTAATGGAATTTAATTTTGCAACAGGGGAAAAAATATCATTGATGTCAACTCCTTCGACTTGGGAATATCCTTTCACTACTAGTCGATCTTTGAATTTCTTGACTTGCCCTGCTATGTTCATATTTTTCTTGAATACCCACTTTCTATCGACAAGTTTCCTTCCATTAGGTAATTTGACCAGATCCCATGTCTCATTCTTGTATAAGGATTTCATTTCTTTGACCATGGTGTCCTTCTATAGGTTACCCTCTGTCGAGTCGACTACCTCCTTGAACGACATGGGCTCTTTGTTAATGATAGATAACACAAATGAGGAATGGAAATTAAGCAAACTATACATTTTAGATAGTTTTATCACTTGTCAAAACCTCCTTACAACCAAATTTAGTTGTTCCACCTTTTCATCTGATTCATTCGACTCATCTAAATCATCTTCTTCGTTCATCTGTTCAAACACCAAGTTCTTTGGCTCTTTCTCTGTTTAAACTTCCTTCTTGTCTAGTTTTTTTCTATTTTCCTTGGGAGCATGTGAAAATGCATTGCATCCAAATGCTTTGAGATGTGAAAGAGAAGGCTTCTTATCAAACCATACCTCATGTGGATTTGATTCGACTAGAATTGATGAAGGAGACCTATTTACCAAATATTTTTCTCTGTCGACATCCTCTTCCTAGAATTCTTATGCGAGCCCCGCACCACTAAGAATGCTCCTTTCCTTGTCCATAAACGTCTCATTCATTCTTTCAACAACTCCATTTTTTTGTTGGGTATATGGTGTGGTATTTTGGTGTGCTATGCCACAATTATTGTAGAACTTCTCAAATTCCTTTCGACGAAATTCACCACCATTGTCAATTCTCAGCACCTTGATCTTCTTGTCTATCTAGTTTTCCACAAGAGATTCAAACTCTTTGAATTTCTTGAAAATATATGATTTATTCCTCAGGAAATATATCCATGTCTTCTTGGAAAAATCATGTATGAAGGAAACATAATAGAGGAATCCACCAAGTGAAGGGACTGGTACCAGACCAAACACATCAATATATATCAATTCCATAATCCCTTTTTCCCTTGTAGCTCCAAATGGGAATCTGACCCAATTTTTTTTTCCATATATGCAATCGACTTCCAAATTACAATCAAGAAAAACTTCGATGATACATTTCTTGTGCATAGACAAAAATATTTTTCACCAATGTGTCCCATTCTCTGGTGCCATAACATTGTTGGGTTGACTTGATGAAGGACAACCAAATTAATTTGTTTCAATTGAACCCAAGTTGAGTCATCTTAAGAAACAACAATGTTGTTGCATCCATTTGATTTGACATTCCATAAGATCTTGTATAGGGTTCCAATCCGAACTCCTTTAATTAAGACCATAGCACCCTTGACAATTTTGCATGTATCCTTCTGAAATAATTTTTTCACACCTTTGTCACTCATATTATCGATAGATATTAGGTTTCTTACGAAAATTGTAATATATAACACACCTGGAAGGGTTCTACTCCTCCTATCCTATAGTATCAGTCGAACTCTTTCCCATCTAACAATTTTGGTTGTCGATGCTAGATATACATCACTTCCTTTGTCTATAGTAGTCTCTCTCAATTGACTACATCTCGTCGGATCATGTACAAACTTCTATTTCCTTCGAATTGCAGTCTCTTTTGTAATGCCCAGATCTACCACATTTCCAACATCTTCTCATGGAATGAATCGAGGAGTTATATTTACCATTTAACTTACACTTTCTACTAGAGAATTTTCCTTTTTCTTTGTCAATCGGTCAACCTTTGACTATCAAGGTAGCTTTAGTCAATCCTTCCATGTTCTTCCATCTCATTTCTTCTTATAGTACATATGCAACCACATATTATATCACTAGTGTGCTCAAGTTACTCCCTATAGCCACTACTAAGATATCCCAAGAGTCTAAAAAAGAACATAATAGGCTAATACATTTCTCCTCTTCAATGATTTTAATATCCACTAGAAATAAATGACTTATTATAGTGTTGAATGCATTTAGTTTCTCTATTACCAATGTTGTAGGATAATTTTACCCTGCAGGAGTTACCTCCCTTAGGATCTTCCTAGACCTAAGACATAATAGACATAAAAGCAGTATATTTTCCTAGATCTAAATTATACATGAAAATAATCTACGAGTTGATGGAATGAAAGGTTTACTCAATGATCTGATGGTTATCCCTACACACTCCTTAGATATTATCTTTCTCGAAGATGCATTTCTCTCTTACCAACTTGGATTTGCACACATAGGGACACAAAGAAACCTTTCACAAGATCAAACAAATCATGTATAAATGGATAGTAGATCTAGTGACATAACATAAGAATATCAATTCCCTACAAAGATTATAACAATTACATACAATCAAGTAAGGGATGAAATCTTGTACATATTTTATTAATGGAACAAGTGGTTTACAACTTACAATCAAGGAAGTTGATGTAATTCTTTACCAAGTTCCATTCCCAAGATCTATAATCAAACAACCAATATAAGTTTGTTTTCTCATTTCTCTCCCTCTTTTCCCATGAGATACCCTCAATATATAGAATAACAGAGATAAGATCAAAGGTTAATCTAGATTCCCAAGATAACAAGCTTCTTGCGGTTGAACTATGAAAAATTCAAGTTTTAATCTCATCTCATGGAAACTAATCCTAAATAGGGAGTAACAGACCCAGTTGTTCCTTGCATTCTTGCAAGGAGTGGTTGGTCACCCTTTGAAATAGGATAAACAATGACCAGAAATATTGGTCATAGGTTGTAAAGGGACAACTAGCGACCAGACAAAAAGGTATTGCAAACTCAGGGGAAAAGTGTTATAATTCAGTGTTTCAGACCGTTAACCTCTAGATGATTCCCATCAAGTGATCAGGTGACAAATAATTATATAACAACCGAGCTCTCATATCATCCTTAGAAGATGCAAATTCTTTTGAAGGAACAACTTATTTACTAGGGATTTCGACTAGTACAAGCTTCCCAACTTGTCCCATAGTTTCTTGGTTGAGTCTTCACCTGAGACATTTAGCAACACTGAATCTGCAAGAAAAAGTTGAATCACACTCATTTCCCTTCTTTCAAGTTTATTTCATTCTTCCCTCAACATACACGTCGGAATGGTACATGGTTTTACAACTAATCACTTTTCTTGATCTACCAAGAGAAAGCTAAAAAAATTTGCCATTGAATTTTTCGATCAGGGTAAAATCATGAAGATGGGTAACACTTTTGTGAGAATCTCCAAAATTTCTACTGGCATTTTTTCAGCCAAAAATTCACACATCAAATCGAACGACGCTCTGACAAAGCCCTTGACAATTGTGTACAAAATTTTTCAGATGATTTTTTTTTCCCGCGGTAAGCATAATTTGGTCGAAAGACTTTCCAGCCGTAAGGTTTATTTTTAACAGATTCCGTTAAAAAATACTTTTCAGCCGAAAGAATATTTTGGCCGAAAACCTGCAAATGGGACTGTTTGAAACTGTGAATTCTCTACAACTTACTTGAACTTTGGAGGTAGCAGACTCATGCAAATACTCATTGACACCAACATTTTTAAAATTGAATGCTCTTGCATTGGATATAATTTGTTTTCATTTTCATTGTTTTTATCTAATTTTATTTAATTTTATAAAAAAAACATTGCATTATATTTTCAAGTGACATTATGATTCAGTGAAATGAAAAATCCATATCTCTAAAAATAGAGAGTGGAAAATTATGGAAAATTTATATTCAAAATCCTTAAATTGTTCTCTTCAAAGAGGTATTTTTAGATTTTACTTTTAAGTAATAATTAAGATATATACATGGTGGGGGGAAACATGTGTTTAAAATATGCAAATTTTTTAAACATAATGAATACATTGTAGGGGGAAAACATAACTCATTATCTTCCCCTTCATTTTTAAGTAACATACTATCAAACAATTGTCAAATTGACATATCAAATCTCAATAAAAAAAATTCACAAGTAGTGAGTAGAAAGATAACAAAATTCTTCACAAGTTTTGTTTTTACTGTAAAGTGAAATTCTAAATAAAAAAAATATTACTTTTGTTTACAGCAAAAATGTTACTCATCTTCATGATTTTACCCATAATAGCAAAACATGATAACTTTGAATTTAATCACAATTTTACATACAAATACAGAGAATTAATATTCCACTTCCACCCATGGATGAGAAAATGACTCAAAAAAGTTGAGTTATGACAAAATAAAATCTCAATTGAAATTGACAGATGAAGATATTGTCCGGCGGTTGCATCCCAGTGTATGTGAAAGGTACAAGATTTTTTCAAAAAACCCTATCAACAATATAATAGCAAAACATAATAACTTTGAATTTAATCCAAATTTTACACACAAATCCTGTTGCATTCCCGTGTATGTCAAAAGTACAATATTTTTTCAAAAAAAACTAACAATATGATAGCAAAACATAATAACTTTGAATTTAATCCAAATTTTACATACAAATCCAGGAAGATTAAGATTCCACTTCAAATGGTGGATGAGAAAATGAGTCAAAAAGGTTGACTTAGGAAGAAATAAAATCTCAATTGAAATTGTCAGATGAAGATTTTGTAAGGCTGTTACATTCCATTGTATGTTAAAAGTTCAAGATTCTTTCAAATGAGCATATCAATATAATAGCAAAACATGATAACTTTGAATTTAATCCAAATTTTTCATACAAATCCAAGAAGATTAAGATTCCACTTCCACAAGCTGATGAAAAACATAAAGTGATTGATATTGTTAATCAGAATGGACATCATGGTGATCGATGTTGCAATAATTCAATGAAAGAGTAGAAAAGCCTTAACCAGACAAGAATTATAAAGTGAATGCATGGAGCAACTGCACAAGATATGCAATCCGGACTTCAATTTAATGCACAGAGGGATTGAAGCTTTGATTTCAAGGAAAAAAACATTCTACTATCATTACTTATTTATCCTCAAAGCTATTGAAGCCATGGATTATAGGGAATTGGAAGAGAGATATTTAAAAAGATATTTATCCTAAAACCTATTGAAGCCATGGATTATAGGGAATTGGAAGAGAGATATTTAAATAGATATATAGTGATATTATATCAGCAATATAGATCCATTTTCTAGGAAGGTTCAAGAGAGAAAAAATTTTTAGAGATGCAAACTCTTCTTCCTTCATGCTTTTTAGAACAATTTTTTTTTATTATTATTACATAAGAGTGAGGCATGTCAGCCTCACTTTGAAATTAAGCATGGAATCACACATCAACTTAATAGTGGACTGAACAATTTTTTTTTATTATTATTACATAAGAGTGAGGCATGTCAGCCTCACTTTGAAATTAAGCATGGAATCACACATCAACTTAATAGTGGACTGTAAAGTGAGCCTCTCAACACAATTATTAAAGGAGTAGGCTAACTAAGAAGCAAACAGTTTTTCAGGGAAAAAAATGGCAGCCAAATTTTCAGGGATAACTTGAGTTTTGCGGATCAAAGTAACTAGGGAGCAAACAACTTTTCAGGCCAAAAAATGGCCGCCAAATTTTCAGGGATAACCTGAGTTTCCATATCAAAGTTCCATGCATTTCAGAAACTTACCCAGTGGTTTTGCCCCATTTTAAACCAACCCAAATACTCAGAAAATCTATAAAAATTCTGGATTGACCTGAAATTTAAAACCGCATCCCCTAAAAACCCTCCGAAAAAATAACTCCAGACTTGGCCAACTCAATTATTAAAACGTTTACTCTAAAAGACGTGATGATTACGGTTAAGTCGTTTCAAAAATTTGTACTTCATTAAAATGGGACATTTTTTATTATAAAATATCTAAAATTTTCAAGTGTCTTATAAAATAGATCGGATGAGAGAGAGACTAATACGTACTCCGCAATGCCCTTCCTAATTTTTACCTTCTACGGTTGTCAAAGCTGCCGAGTTCTGTGACGATTTCCTGCAGCGACCAGAGAGATTTTCAGGTTATATCAGGCGCAGCAGTATCTACAATTATGGGTTTAGCCGGTCGGAGAGTCGATTCCCGGAAATGACTGCGACTGTTATTTATATGTATGATAACGTTAATTCATGCCTGGGATACTGTGATTGCCGAGAAGACACCCGCAAGAAACGCCTATGCAACAATGATGTATATGGGAACGCCAAGAGATTACGAGTTTTACGTTGCAGTGCGAGTAATGCTTCGGTCCCTCCGGAGGCTCAGTGTTGATGCAGACCTTGTTGTCATTGCATCCAGAGATGTTCCATCTTCATGGACCAACAAACTACATGGGGACGGAGCCAAGGTAGTCACAGTAGACAACATGGAGAATCCATACAGATACCAACCCAATTTCGATAAGCGCTTTGCTCTCACACTCAACAAACTATACGCATGGAATCTCATCGAATACCAGCGTGTTGTCATGCTCGATGCAGACAATCTCTTTCTGCAGAAAACGGATGAGCTCTTCCAGTGTGGGCAGTTCTGTGCCGTATTTATTAACCCCTGCATTTTTCACACCGGGCTCTTCGTTTTACAGCCATCGAAGAAGGTATTCAATGATATGTCGAATCAGCTTGCCAACGGCCGAGAAAACAAGGATGGTGCTGACCAGGGTTTTCTAACGGGATATTTTGACGATTTGTTGGACAAACCCATGTTCCATCCAACAGCAAATGGAACCAGTCAGAATGGATTTTATCGGCTTCCATTGGGATACCAAATGGACGCATCCTATTACTATTTGAAGTTGAGATGGAACGTACCGTGTGGACCCAACAGCGTTATCACATTCCCAGGGGCTTTGTGGGTTAAACCCTGGTACTGGTGGTCATGGCCTGTATTGCCATTGGGCCTCTCTTGGCACAAGCAGCGGTTAGATACAATAGGGTATGACGAAGAAATACCAGTTTT
>JASDQU010102113.1:79901-90504 GCA_032191745.1 Picea mariana
AAAATATAAGCAAAAAAATCTCTATGATATTATAAATTATATATTTATATAATTTAATACAAACTATATCATATATATCAACTAAAAATAATTATTCAAATATAACAAATTGTTACGATCTTTATCATATATCAACTAAAAGCAATTATTCAAATATAACAAATTCATATAACATAAAATAGTACAAATTTAAATTCAAATTATATTATATATCAAAAACATTAAAAAAATAAATAAAAAAAAATCTATGATATTATAAATTATATATTTATATAACTTAACACAAACTATATCATATATATCAACTAAAACCAATTATTCAAATATAACAAATTGTTATAATCTTTATCATATATATCAACTAAAAGCAATTATTCAAATATAACACATTGTTATGATCTTTATGTAATGCACTACATTATCAACTAAAGACAATTAGTTGAATATAACAAATCATTATGATTTTTATGTAATGCATTACATTATCAATTAAAGGTAATTAATTGAATATAACAAATAGTTATGCACTACATTTTATATTGTACAATTTATTCAATATAACCATATTATTAGAATATTAAATATTTTTCATTTAAAAAATTAATAATATACAATTATTTTGAAAAAATAATTATATTAAATTAAATATACACTTTTAATATTGTTTTTAAATATATTATAATATTAATTAAAAATACCTTAGATTGGTCGCTTGCATTATCACAACACCCATAAAAATATAATACAACATACCATCTCTTTTTAAGTAACATTAAATTAGTGGAATTTAAATAATAGTTAAATACATGGAATCGTCCCAATTGGATTAACGTGAGGGCTAAAGGGTTCGCTTGCTCTGGACGTTGTTAATACAACATACTATACATTAAATTAGGGTTAGCTTGCTCTTGATGTTGCTAATACAACATACTATCTTTTTTTAAAGAGACATATTAAATTAGTGGAATTTGAATAATGGTTAAATACATGAAATCCTCCCAATTGGAGTCACGCGTGAGCTAAAGAGTTCGCTTGCTCTCGACGTTGCTTCATTCCATGGTAGTCACAACAAATTAAAATACTGTCACAAGCTCCCATTCAACATCATTTCTATTATATACATACCCATAATAAACAATAAACTTCCAAATAACATTATTATCAAAACCTATATATGTTGCATTCTTGTGATAAAGATGAACCATTTTTATCATAACCATGGAAAAAAAAAATAATTAAAATGTTTGCACTGTCATCATAACCTATATCGATTGCATTACGTTAATCCATGCCAAAACAAAATGAAAAAAAATTGTGATATCTATGGACCGAATTTTTAGTTTTTGGTAATGACTCTTAACAAATATAATATTAAGGATTGAATGTTTGAAAACACTCTACGATTAGAGTATATATACATTTTAAGTGAGTTTAATAGTTAAGGATATGTGTTTTTTCCTAAAAAGTTATAAGTTCAAATTCAAAGAAAATAAGGTATGTATATCTCCTTGAACTTTCCCAATAAAATAGTAACTTACAAATTTATATAACCCTAAATTCAAATTACAGTTTGAAATAATTCATCCATTCATTAATACAACAAATTTTAATACACCAAATTTTAAAATCCATATTAAATTTTTTACACTTAAAATGGACAACCCTAACCCTAAAGCCAAAACAGTGAAAAAAAAAGGGCTACCAAAATAGTTACAACCCTAACCCTAATCTTAAAGCCAAAACAATGAAAGCATATAACAAACCTTTTTGAATCTTGAATCGGCTACTTGACCTTCACTTTCCGGCAGGATGACGTCTAATTCCACTTGTTTGTCGCTGATAGGCTCTGGGTACTCCTTGATTGTTTCATATATGATCATGTAATAAAAACTCTTCGGAGGCCTGGGCTCAATGATAACGTTAAAGCCAATTTTACATAAAAATTAACACAGACCAAGAAATATTAAGCCAACTTTAGCATAAAAATGAACACATACCAAGAGATATTTGTATATCACAGTAGTAAAACTCGTTATTCCAAAACCGAAGAGAGATATTTGTATATCATAATAGAAAAAATCCTTAATCCAAAACCGAACCTTCTGTTGGTTCACGAAGAAGGATATAAGGTGTCCACAATCCCCAATTAATTTGATGGTTCGCCAAGAGGGATATAAGGTTTCCAGAATCTCCAATTAAATTTTACAACAACGAAGAGGTTGCCAGTTGTCCCAACTATTTGTGCGAGGGATCGCAGATCTATATAATTCAACCACCAAATGGAATTGATCGAACACTGACAATACAGATAAAAACAAAACGCTCAGCACGCACTGTTAAACAAATCCAGTAGTTTACTAAGTCGTAGCCGACTACGGCGAAGTATATTTGATAGTAAAAAACAAGCCAAATAATGCTAGCGGCACGCACAATAAAAGACCAAGGTCAATTGGGGTAAGTGGGGCTCCCAAGCATTTTTGTTCCTCCTTAAACCTAACCTCAGTATCCCTCTCTCAAACAACAATCTCGAGCAAGATGAATGATATTCATATGTTTTCTTCAGATAGATTTGGAATATTCACAGTATTATTTGTTGTTTGTTCAGGTTTTGGATCTATAACAAGATCCATTTGCAGGACAAGTATTTATATTTGTTTCATGGATTGGAAACCTCAACAAACAACAAATAATACTTTGGATATTCTGAATCCATGTGAAGAAAACTCTCACCACATAAATCTCAATTCATATGTTTGTTTGTAGCAAGATTTGTTGGAATCCAATCCCTTGTTTTTGAGAATTTTGTTGGAGAAATAAATCACACTATTTTCAAGCCTTGGATAGAAAGGAGAACACCAAAACTAATGCTATGAAAATGACAAAGGAAGTTCCAAGACATGTCAACAATGAACTCAAATCCATGATGGTGCCCATCATATGATTGAAATTGTTGAATTCAAGATTGTAGTATTGATCAACTACTCTAGAATGAATCCATAAAACGTCTCATCTTATTGCATATTTGACAGTTTATGTACAAGAAAAATAAAATAAAATAAAATTAAGCATTCCCCACTCTCAAGAGCATATCTATGTCATCCTTTTCATTAATGTATATGAAGATATCTTCATTACACTATTGAAACACCTTGTAATTTGTAACAAATCAAAATATTTAATAAAAAAATATATTTCTCTCTTTCTCCTTTAACTTGGAAGAATTACACTATTAAAACACCCTGTAATTTGTAACAAATCAAAATATTTAATAAAAAAATTTATCTCTCTCTTCCTCCTTTAACTTAAGAATTAGTGATGTGGTGTGGAATAACAAGTAGATTTGATTTGAGATTGATGCTCTTCATTTCCATGAAATTGATACAACTTTGTGTGTCTCTATTTCTGTGTAGGCAAATTTATGTAGAATTAGATACAATTATAACATTTATGTTCAATTAAGACTAGCAAATTTGTCAAAAACTACAAAAAAAATAGAGGAAATAGCTAGCTGAAAATAGAATATTTTTTTCTAAAATTTTGAAAAAATAACATATTGTAAGATGTATACTCTCTAATTTCTCCCCTATTGAATTTTAGGTTGTTAAATTTTTTTAGTATCAAATAAAATTCAAATTTAAATTTGGTAACTATGATTTAGAGTGGAATATCAACATTCTCAATCAAAGCTTATAACTCAAATGTAAATTTTACAAATCCAAGCATTCTACATTATTTTACATTTGGTTTTTGGATTGTCAAGCCTTAAAGGAATCATTAATATGCCTTTGCTTTTATTTATAGCCAAGTGGGGGCAGTATTGACCACATTGATAATAAAGTGGACTTTCAAGATAAATGCTTATATAACATGGAGAAAAAGTAAAAGCATTAAAAAATTGAGAAGTCTCATTATTCTTGATTTTATTATTATAATAAAATGGCTCAACAATAAAATGTTAAAATGGTTATTGTATTATTACAACAAAATGGTTCCAAAACAAAATGTTCAAATAGACATTGAAATAAAGAGAAATTTCATTATTCTTGAGTTATTATTACAATAAAATGTTTTAAAACAAAATGTTCAAATGGTTTAAAGGAAAAGTAAAAGCATTAGAATAAAAAAAAAATATTATTGTACATTAAGTTATATATAACAAAGAGTTATATATAACAAAGGTAATTTAGTCTCTGTTAAATAAATTTGAAAATGAAGAATAATAACCATTTAAAAATCATAATAAAAAATTACATATACCAAATAGATTTAAAAATGAAGATAATAATCATTTAAAATTCATAATAAAACCAAGTTACATAATATAAGAGTATCATATTACAATTATTTGACCAAGTTATATAATTTCATTAACACCATATATATATAACTAGAAATTTCAAGTTCATCTTTTAAAATAACACTTTAATAGCTTGTCACTTCTAATTTAAGTGGAATAACTCTAAATATATTAAGCATAACAAAAATATATATTATATTTTACAGTGAAAAAATTAATATTTAAAAAATAAAAAATATTTTACCATATTTATATTATTTGAGTTGAGTTATATGAAATAAATATAACCAGTCTTCCCATGGCACTACTCATTCTTCAAAACAATCCAACAAAATAGTATATATATTTAAGATATGAAACTTAATCATGAGAAGAATTAGTGGAAAAAATATATATATTATATTTTACAATGAAAAAATTAATATTTAAAAAATAAAAAATATTTTACCATATTTATATTATTTGAATTGAGTTATAGGAAATAAGTATAACCAGTCTTCCCATGGCACTACTCATTCTTAAAAACAATTCAACAAAATATTATATATATTTAAAATATGAAACTTAATCATGAGAAGAATAAGTGGTTTTTAAGTAGCATTTTTTAAAGCTATTTTCTTATAAGTCCTTTACTACCAACTGTAAACCCACCGACCTCACCTGGGTACAGCCCAATAAAGTGGCTACCTATTATTAGTCCTTGCCCAGCGAAATTCCCTGCTATAGGCTATATTCCCTAGTGGGCAGGGAATACAAGGCTGTATTCGGGCAGGGAATATATAAGGCTATATTCCCTTGTGGACAGGGAATATAAGGTTATATTTGGGTAGGGAATATATAAGGCTATATTTCCTACTGGGAAGGGAATATAGTTTTCACTTTGTTGGGAAGATCAGTTGCTTTTCTAATAGTTTGGTTTAATATTTATGCAGCTAGGTAAAAATTTGTTAATTTTTTAATAGTTTGGTTTGATATTTATAATGTTTAAAAAATAAAAAATAATAATTTGGTTTAATATTTATAATATTTAAAAGAATAAAAAATTAAAAATATTTTTCTTTTGAAATTGATAAAAATGTAACTAAATAAAAATATATATATATTGATAAAAATGTTTTTAAATTTGTTTTGCAACTTAATCATCAAATATAATAATATTTTTAAAACATAATATTTATAAAAACTTAAAATCAGCCCCTAGCAATGAGAAGACCAGTGGCATTATATTCATGTAATCTTAGCAATATTGAAACTTAAGCACATTTATGAAAGATTTTGATGTGACTTGTTCATTGTTTAAAAATAATATTAAAATAATAAATAAATAAATAAATTTAAAAATTTGTCACAAATAAAATTGTACCAATAAAATAATAAAAAAATCCTAAAAGTGCTCTAAACAAATATTACATTTAATTTTAATATATTGCAATAAATATATATTCAATTATGTTTTTTTTGAGATTTAAAAGCATTAAAAACATGTGTTTAGGAAAATAAGTTTAATTTTAACATTTTACTATAAATACATATATTTATATTTCATAAAATAATTTATATTAAGAAGAGAATACAGAAACACACTATATATATATATATATATATATATATATATATATATATATATATATATATATATATATATATATATATATATAATCATTATGTTTTAAAGGATTTAAGGGTGAGTGCAAGTTAATGATGGTCTTTCATGATGGGTTAGTGGAAATGCAAACTTCGAAAAACAATAATATGTTAATTTGGAGGGATTATTCAAGGTACTTTTACAATGAATTTGAATATGGTGTAAGAGATGAAACCTAGGAAATTGAATTAGCTTTACTAATATACAACTTTTATTCATAAACATTGTGAATAACTAGGTCAAATTTGATTTTTTCTAAAAGTGGTATCTTATTTTTCCAACAAAATATAAGGTATTGTTTTGGTTCGTGCTAAAACCGGTTTTTCTTGTGCCTTGTATTTTTTGGAGATTTTAAATATTAATTTAATATTTTTAAAAATTATCAAAGTCAAGATATGCCTCAAATTACAATGTCTTTTGTTTCTGCAGACTAAAAGGGTCTTAAAATGATCAAAACAATTTTAGATCGGTCTCATCTTGTGCCCCATATAACTCGTTTGAGAAATGGTTAAGCCTAGAAAATTTTATAGGGCAAATAAAACAAGTATTTATTATATGATTTTGATACATGTAAAGACAAAAAAAGATTAAAAATAGTAAACAATAATAATTTAAAAAAAAAATTATATATTTGAAATCTGCATAGCCACTCTATCTATGTCTATAATTTTGTCAATAATCGAATTGTTTAGCCTATAGAAAAATAAAGTCAAACACAGAGATATAGAGGGATATACACAAAAATTGAGGTTTTTATGAATTTGCATACTGAACCACTAGGTTTGTCAGATAGAACCTAAATCCAAAGCAACCAACTCAACAAACATGTATTCTAGATATGTCACTCCTGCTCAATCAAAATTGAAATTCAAATAACGCGCACACGCTTTAGGAATGCACGTGCACTCATAAAGCACACGCGCATTCCTAAAGAGCATGTGTTATTAGCAACAATAATGTGTGTGTGTTCTTGTTAATGTGAATAAATCATCTTTCTCCCTCTCTATTCCCTCCCTCCCTCTCTCCCTCTCTCTTTCTCTCTGACCTCACTCTCCCTATCCCTCGCTCACTCTCTCTCCCCCTTCTCTCTCTCCATCTCTCTCCCCCCTCTTCCTCTCTCTCCTTATGTCCCTCTACCCGCCCCCTTTCTCCCACATTGTTTCCCCCCTAATCTCTCTCTCACCTCTATCCTTCTCTTATCCTCTCTCCCCCACACACTCTCTCTTTCTCTCCTACTTTCTCTCACCTCCCCTCTATCTCTCCCTTCTCCTCTATTTCTCCCCCATATCTATCTCTCTCCTTCCACTTTCCCCCTCTCTCTCCCTCTCCCTCTCTCTCTCTTATCTATCTCAATATCCCTCAACCCCCCGCCCCTCTCTCTCTCCCTTATATCTGCCCCTCTCTCTGTTAGGTAGCTAGAGAGGTAGTGTGCGGAAAGGGAGGAGAAGAGGGCCCATAGTGATAATAATGGAGGCCATTCAATGTAAGGTTGACTAGGTCCACTGTCATATTAAATAAGACCCACTTTGGTAGTTAGATATGATACATGAGTAGTCAGATATAATAAATGTAAGAGGATTTCTTAGAAGGTTCTGCTTCTAGAAGATTCATCTTCTAAAATGTTCTTAGGTAATGGTAGCACTATATAAAGGGTTTCAAACAATGTAATGGGATATGAAGAGAAATATTGTACTTGGGTCTGAAGTTCATCAGGAGGAAGTCCCCTAGAAGAGGCAAGTGAATAGGAGAGGATCCCTTCCATAATAGGATCCATTGTATGGTGTTTCACTACCTCAAGGGTTTTTTATAATAAAAATGTGATTCTTCTATTATTTTCTATGAGTATTTGTGGTGGTTTTATATGAAAGTATTTGGTTCTTAAAATGTGATATCAGAGAACTTTCCTTGGTAGGAAGTGTGGGCAAATATTTTTTTGCAGATTTATTTTTTCGGATAAAAAGAGGGTCGTGGCATTCCGGATGATTTTTGTTGGTTTTGGTGCAAAATTTGCAAAAATTGGTTGTATATATGAGTACCTCTTAGAAAAAAACCCAATTTAAAAAAAATTGTCTGAAACAGAATCTGGGAAGTCAAGTTATTTGCATTTTAAAGTCTGCAATTTTCAGGGTTTTTGTTTTTTCCGTAGACGACCGCATGATTTTTATGTTTTCTGTAGCATATATGGCTAATTTTTTCAAAACAAATTGCATATCTGAGTTCCTCTCACAATTTCACCCAATTTCAAAAAAAAAAATCATCCAAATGGGAGCTCTAGAAGTGAATATATCATTGATTTAAAATCAACTATTTTTTTGGGGTTTTTTGTGACGACGGTGGGACTGTAGAGTTCATAACTTTTCATAGGGTGCTTAGATTGTTACCAGATCAATGCCATTGAATAAAATATTTTAAGAGATTTCTTTTGGTATATTTCATGTGGTGTTTCCAATGGCTATTTCGTCTCAAACCCTCAAAGAAATTATACATATGACTGAAGCATTCAAAGCCCAATTTTATGACACATTACATGAATTTGTAGATGGCCTCACATATGGCCTCAATGATAGTTTTTGTAGTATTCAAGATTCATTGGATAACATGCAGGAGAAATTTCTTATGGCGGACATTAGAGATGAATATAGTCAAGAAATATATCCCTGGTATGATTTTGAGGCCGATTGCAATGATTGGTATATGGATAATTGTCATTTCTAGGATGATAACCAATTCCATATTTTATTTGATGACTCTACTCCACCTTTTGTAGAGAACATCAATGTCCCACATCAGGAGCTAGTTATTATTACCAATGTCCAGCCTGCATATTCTACAACGGTATTGTTCCTTCTAGATTCAGCTTTGACCCTTTCCCACTATGTGGATGGATATTCTTATTTGGATCCACTTGATAGGTGTCAGTATTGGGAGCACCATTTTCAGTTGGTTATTGGGTGTCGATATATTCCATGTGGAGTTCACATGAGCACTTGGACATGGGACCCTAGTTTACAATGGTGGTTGGACTACTTCAACATGGTGGCTTTGATTTATCAATGGGACCCTAGTTCTCTAGTCTACATCACTATGGTTCACACTTATCCATGGGACCATGGTATATGTTGTACATCAATCGTTGAGGACAACGCTTTCATAAGGGGGATGGAATGTTAGGTAACTAGAGAGGTATTGGGGGCAGGGGGCAGAGGGCCCATAGTGATAATAGTGGAGTCCATTCAATGTAAAGTGGAATAGGTCCACTGTTGATCCAGGTGGATATCGGTGGACACCCATCTTTTCCAACTGGCTCAAAACAATTTTCTGACAATTTTGATAATTTACCATTTTTAACTCCGGGGCCATTTTGACGGCCTAAATGAAAGTTTTATGGGATTGATATTCTCAATGATAGCTAAAGGCTCTAATTTATCCCCAAAAACAAATCTCCTCAACGATACCTTTCCAATGAGCTATCGTGCGCCCTAAATGGAGATCGTATGCAAATGTTACGACCTCGGGAAGTTGATGTATTAACTTACCCAAATGGGGCCCACATGAGTTTTGGTGCTTCATCTCCTAGGGTTAGGGTTTTGGGATGTATAGGGTTTGTGACATTCTAGTTTATTGTAAAAAGGGCCTTCAGAGCCTCATTGTAATCATCTTCTTGCAAATGAGTGCAGTGGTCACTTCTCTTCTCAAAGATAAGCCACCACCATTCCATTAATCTTGTTTTTCGCTGCATTTTACAGTTTCAACTTATTTTCTTATTAAATAGAAAACCAGTTTTATTGTTTCTCTATTATTATGTGTTAAGCATCTTTTAATAATAAGTATTCATTTCTTTCTTCTCATAAAATCTAGATTAGTGGTATCAGAGAAGTCTGCTCCTTGTCATCTTAATGCATGTCCCCAATGAGGTCAGGGTACAAAGAATTGGGTCTCGAGCTTGTTTCTATTAAGGAAAAAAATCTCTCACACACCCCATGGACCTCTCATGGCAGGAGAAAAGAAAGATGACGGGACAAGAGATCCTTTCAAAATGTTCCTTGAGGAAACCCTCATGCAACAGAGGAACAAGATGATGGATTGTTTCACGCAAATCATTTGGAGGATACCAACAGGCAACACATCTTCCTCGAGCAGAGGCATCGCCCCCTTCAAGGTACAAATAAACTTTGATATTCCTATATTTGAAGGTCAGATAGACACAAATGTTGTATAAAAGTGGTTGAATCTACTAGAAGGGTATTTTTCTGTCCATAACTTTTCAAATAAAGAAAAGATTTCTTTTGCGCTCCTTAAAGTCGTTCCCCATGTCAAATATTGGTGGGAAAATTTTTGTGAGAAAAAGGAAATAGAGGAACTGATCCAGGTGGATATTGGTGGCCACCCACCTATTCCAACTGGCTCCTTGTGTTCATTTTTTTTTCCAGCACGTCTTTGTGTACTGCATTATAATTGTGAGTTCTACACTTTTGGGGTTGTCTGAAGCCTCACACATTCTCCAGGTGGATATAGGTGGCCTCTCGCCTAATCCAACTAGCTTATTTTGTATTTTTTCATGTCAGCACATCTTGTTGTACTTTTAGGGTTGTTTTGGGGCCCTAAACATTGTTTTTTTGGCTCGCCACAGTCAGACTGTAGATGAAGTTAGAGTCTAATGG
>JASDQU010102113.1:106023-120757 GCA_032191745.1 Picea mariana
CTAAGGAGAAAACTAGACCAACAAGGTTCTTTTAAGACAATCGGGTTACAGGAGACTGTGCCCGACCCATCTTGGAGAGAAGAACATTTGATTCCGTAGGAGCCAACCATTTCAAACCTTGGAGAGGAAGCTCTTGGTCCGTACGAACCTTCGAACACTGATCTATCAATGCCCATCATCGTATAGGTTTATCCTTACGAGCGCCTGATATTGTCTCAAGAAGCAATGGTAGCAAGCACTACTACTTCTTCAGGGAATACTCATATTCCTTCCATGACTGTCATTACAAGGGGTGTTCCACCTCCTAACCAACTGTCGTCAGTCCGGGCCACTATGGTCTTGACTGCTTCTACCTTGGGTAGCGGTCCGATTTCATCTATGGCGACGATCACTGCTCCGTTTATCCAGAGTGCGACAGGCCCTTCATTCTCATATGGGATGCCTGGCTTCGGTATGAGTATTGTACTTTCCTCCTCCCCTCTACAGACTTTAGGACTAGGGGCAGGGAGTTCCAACGCTCCTCTGCAAGGATCTATGGGGGCAACCTCAGCTCCCTTTATTGCTTTCCCTTACGGTGGGGGTCATATACCTCCTTCATCCTCTTCACTCGGTGGTGTTCATCAACACTCCACTGGGCCAAACGTAAACTCATTTGGAGTAGGTAGTCAAGAACTCCCTTCTTATAACATGTCGGTTGGCTCGACACCGTTCTCTTTGTTCGACGCGTTTGGTCACAACACTTTCTAGACAACAACATCCTGTACAGGGTACTATTCCTGCACAGGGGGACACTTAGGAATTCCTTCCTCACAAGGACCTTGGAATCCATGGAAGGGACTAGTTCCCTTGTCAGGGATGTCTATCGGGGGAAACCCTTTCCATACCCAATGGAACCCTGGGTAAGGCCAACACCTATGCCTGTCAGATCGGTAGGGGGAAACCCTTCCCAAAATCCTTGGAATGTGACACAAGCCCAGCTCTTTATGTCCTATAATGGGAATCAAATGATGATGTCTCAACAAGCGCATAATCCATACGCTGGTCACGACCAAGTTTATTACCATAGCCCTAGCCAGCAACCTAACTTTTCCTGGAAACCTGGTGCCAGTCAAACACCAGGCTCCCTTTTTCCTCGTTACAATGCACAACCCAAACTACCATTTCTGGAAACCCTGCACTTTCCAGACTTGACAAGGTTATTAAATGACCTCATCTATCATGATCCGATTTGGCCTCCTATGCCGACCAAGTTACCTTCGGACATCCCAAAGTTCGAAGCCAAGCCTAATTAAGATCTTGATGATCATGTGACTACCTTCCACTTATGGTGTTCATCCAACTCATTGAGAGATGACTCCGTCCAGTTGCGATTGTTTCAACGCACCCTCATAGGGAGTGTTGCAAAATGGTACATCGAGCTCGACCGCTCAAGATACTCTTCCTTCGGTGAATTGGCAATGGATTTCTTAAACCATTTCCAATTACCTGTGAGATACGACGTCGGCACTGAATTTCTGGCCAACTTCGAGCAAACAAAAGAGGACCATGTCTTGGATCACATTCGAGAATGGAGATGCCGGAAGAGTTTGATAAAAGTGCTAGTCCCACTAGCATTCTTGCTAGAGTGGTTCCTTAAGTCTTTGGTACCCCAGTTGTCTAAAGATGTTGCAACGTCTGGGGTGTTTTCCGAGGAAGATGCAATAATGAGAGCTCAACAACAAGAACTGATTTACTCTTAATCTAGTTTACTTTACGAAATTTTGCTAGATGCACCAAGGTCAATACTTGACAAGACCAGACAAAGGTATGGACCACATGCCGATGGAATCATTGGTTTAGCACAAACAAATCTCGTTGATCCATTGTCAAATCAATTGCAACAATTGTCGATATAATAGACAGCGGTGAACCCGACCACCAGTTCGGTTGTTCCCCCTACCCAAAAGTCAAATGTACATAGTGTGCAAATGACAAAACCAAAGGCCACCCAGTAGCCTGATGGAAAGAAGAAACAATGAAAGAAGTGTAAGGGGGATAATAAACCCACCAATAATTCTGGCGGGGGAGACACTAAAAAGAAGAAGTCGAAGTATCCTTGTAATATTTGCAAGGAAGACCACCAAACCCATCAGTGCCCTCGGCTTGTGGAGGCCCAGAAGTTATTGGCAAAGTAACAGCCTACTGTGTTAATGAACCCATTTCCACATGGGAAAAATATAACTCAATCCTTCTCGAGCGTGCAAGGGGGCAGTCAAGGACCCCCTCCATCTGTGAGTAATCCTTCATCTGCAAATGTGTATATGATGAAAGGTGATGCCTATATATTGACTAGAGTGCATGATTACAAAAATCCAAAAACCTCTAAGAAGGGTAAAGAAGTCGAAAACCCACCTCTTCCTCTCCATATTGAGAAGACGTTAGGCAAAACAATGACCCGCATCCCAAAAGGTGTGTTCAAGAAAGCTTCTCACAATCCAAATGCACAGGCTACCCAGAACTACTCTGTGGTGGAGGATTTATCACAAACCCCTTGTGTGATGTCTACTTTGGAAGTCCTCCAGGGTTGCCCTTCCCAGAGAAAGGCTCTATTAGCCTCCATAGGATATACTGAGACTTGTAATCCAAGAATGATCATTCTTGATGCGATCGAATTAAAACCTTGTCTTCCTTACCATGTAGCTTTTCAGATAGTAGTGGCTTACACCACAAAAACTTTTACTCGGAATATTTTTTGTACAATGGTGGATGAGGGTGCCTCGACATGCGTGATGTCTTTGACGTGTTGGAAGGCCATCGGCCAACCCATTTTGTCTCTTTCACCTACTCTTCTTACAAATTTTGACGGTCATTCTTCCCGACCACATGGGATCAATCCCTCTTTCCTCGTGCAGTTAGGGGGAAAAACCGTGTACATCGAAGTTGAAGTGGTCGATGCGTCTCTCGACTACAATATTTTGTTAGGAAGGAGTTGGACCTATGCCAAGATTAGAAAGAGTTTTATGCATTTATTGAAGAAGGAAGTTCCTTTTCATTGGGATGAAGTCGCTCAACGCTCTTTCGCAGCGTTGAAACGCACCCTCACATCTACCCCTCTGCTTCGGCCACCCAATTAAAATAAAGATTTCTTATTGTACTTGGCCACTACGAAGTCGAATATCGATATGGTCTTAGTTCAGGAGGATGATTTTCTCTCAGAACACGTGATTTATTACCTAACTCAAGGCCTAGTTTGACCGGAACTCAATTATTCCCACATTGAAAAACTTGCGTTGGCAGCAGTCCATGTTGTCCAACAGTTCCGTCATTACATTTTGTTTCACAAGACCACCGTCATTGTCATTGTGAATCCATTTCAATACGTATTGACACTACGAGTCATCGATGGAAATATCATTAGATGGATTTTTATCCTCTAGGAATTCAACTTCGAGTTCATTTCGATGAAATCCAAAAAGTTGATGGTCTTCGCGAAACTCATATCGAAACTCCCGGTCGAATCAGGTGATGTTATACTCGATGAGTCACGTATCAAAGGAGACATGTTTTTTATCTCATCTTCTGACCCTTTGTATGGATATTTTCTTTTCTCTCTCCAGACTTTGAAGTGTCCCACCTCTGCTTCTCATGATGAGCGTCATCGTATACACCATCAGTCCAAGAACTATCTCATACTCAAGAACACTTTGTATTGTCAAGGTGTAGACTGCATACTTTGTCGATGTATCACTCATGAAGAAGAGGAAATCATGCTTAACGATTGCCACATTGGAGCATGTGGCAGTCATTTGTCTGGGTTGGCAACAACCCAAAATATTCTACGAGTTGGTTACTTCTGGTCGACATTAATTAAAGATTGTGTTGAATCGGTTAAGAAGTGCCACCCCTGTCAGATCTTCTCTTGGAAGATAAGGGCACACCTCTCTCCCATGTTTCTCGTTATTACCATTGGTCCCTTCACTAAATGGGGGATTGGTTACACTACATGCAACCCCCCTTCAGCAAGGGGGCACTGCTATATCATCATAGCAGTAGACTACTTCACCAAGAGGGTTAAAGCTATGCCAACGTTCAAAGATGACGGGGAGACAACATCTCTCTTTCTGTTCAACCAGATAATATCAAGGTTCGGCGTCCCAAGAGATATTTTCACTGACCATGGCAGTCACTTTCAGAACAAAATGATGACTGAGTTAACGTCAAATCTTGGGTTGTGGCTAGAACATTCATCACCCTACTACCCACAAGAGAATGGTCAGGTGGAAGATGTAAATAAATCTCTTAAAACCATTCTGCAGTGAACGATCAATTCGGCCAAGTCAAATTGGCATTTAATGTTATACTCGACATTATGGGCTTACCGAACATCTATTAAGATTGCAACTGGTTTCTCACCTTTTCAACTCGTTTACGGGATAGAAGCAATCTTACCCATAGAGTGCCAGATCCTGTCTCTAAAGTTAGCAGTACAGTTATTGCCAGACACTTCACCACTTGAAGAGAGTTTACTATACCTTGAGCAGCTCAATGAGAAGCGTCATGATGCAGCCTTGTCTAACAAGGCTCACAAACAAAAAGTCAAGTGTCAGTATGATCGGTCCATTTGTCCTCAGATTTTCTTTGAAGGCAACCTTGTCCTAGTCTATGACCAAGATAAGGACCCCTTGGGGGCAGGCAAGTTCAAACCCATGTGGTTCAGACATTTCATCGTAAAAGAAGTACTACAAAAGGGTGCTTATCATCTGGTGGACTTTGAGGGAAATGTTTTGGTAGAGCCTAGAAATGGGCTGTACCTCAAGAAGTATTACTCATAGGTGGGTCGCCTTGGGTGACTTTTTGTAACATATGTATAGTATTTTAACTATCTCTTTTATTTTTGTCTTTTGGTTTTATAGACGTGTCGTTTTTTATGTTATCTTTTACACTGTGGCAGATGTCAAGTGAATTAGAGGTGTTTGTTGGGTTTGTGGACGGCACTAGCTGGCACATTAGGAGGCTTGCTTCTGCAGATTGGGTGATTTTCATAGCTCAGGGCCAGTTGCTATCTTCAGGAGGTATCTGTTTAGGTGACACCACAAACAATGTTGTCAAATACAATGCAATTCATGAGTTGTTTCATGACTCTTTGTCGCTTGGTATCTCTCACCTTCGGGTCTATTTAGATGCTCAGCTAGTTGTGTCTTAGTTAAATGGAGTTTACCACGTTCATGATCCTACTCTACACTGACAGTTCCTTAGGGCACATCTCTTAGAACGAAGCTTTGATTACATTACGTATATCCATGTTCCTAGGATATTAAATCAAGTTACAAATACTCTAGCTAATCATATATTAGATTGGCATCTTGCACACAGGTAAGAAACACACACACAGATGTAAATACATTCTAAAATATATGTAATCCATAAAACAAAAAAGGATGTAAATACACATATATATATCGCAAAGTGTCAGAGTACATAAGCAAGCGTGAGCGCCTCAAAAAATATGTGTTCAATACAGAGTCATGGGGCTTATGCCCTCAAAAATATACAAAAGGTGCTCTCGACACATAAGAAGTCTAGTCTAAGATAATGGAGAGGCTTGTTGGCCCTTCCATAATGAACAATGGCATTATCTAGATGCCAAAAAAGTTGGACATAGGTCCATGGTACACCAACAATGTGAGTCTGCAGGGACAGTGGGCGATCCTCGATCTCTGTCATGGGGACTGTTCGAGTAAGCGCGGTGAGGTTATGTTCTACCCATCTCAAAACTCTCTCAGCCTCCCCAGTTGGAGGTCCCCCTGTTGTTGTTGGTCCACCAGTTGTGGTTGGTCCCGCCTCTGGTCAAGGATGCCACCTTGTCCTCGCAAAGTCTGTTGGACGCACTGGCCCCACATCTGCACATAACAAATACATACATGTCAGATACTCTGGTATACAAAAAAATGATATATTTGAAAAGACATAAAAATTAAATAACTTTAAAAAAGAAAAAAAGAAAACAAACTTACCCATCTCTCCTTGCTCCTCTCCAGGAGGTACCGGCATCTCAAGATCTCTAGGGAAGTTGATCCCGGCATAGGGGTATTCCTCTATGGCTAGAATCTGTCGCACCCACCAAGAAAAAAACTTGTCATTGAAGGCCTTGATATTCCTTTCTCCCCCCTATCATGGAAACAACGTCTCCCATTTGCATAGCATGGAGTGAGAGGCCTCGTGCCCTTGTATCGTCTCTCTAGGACTGAAACTAGGCACTCTCGAAGAAGAATAAAGCACAAAGAATGGTCCCAAACCCAAAGTTTCGTTGTCTCCGCATTCGACACTCTATTAACTGCCTCTTCATACAATCCAGCAATGTGGTGTTCTAGTCAAAAATCTGTGCATTTAAGTACTGACACGCACAATTCATGTGCGCCTAGGATGCCTAATGCAAAGACGCATACCTAGTGATCCGCCCAATGAGCAACACTATCACTTTTAGTGATAAGTTTGAAATCTTTCTTATCGGCACCTGTGTGCCAATTTTGTCTGTGTCGGCTTCACAATGCAGTCCAATCAACTTTGCTATGTTGTGAGGCCCGAAGGGAAAAGTGAGAAAATTGACTAGTTCCCCTCTCCCTGAGAGGCCAGTCAGAAAGTAGATATCCCCGGTTGTTGGAGTCAACGACAGTCCCTCAAGCATGAAGGCCCCTGCATCAGGATGCCAATAATCAACCAAGGAGTTCAATAGCCCAGGTTGTGCCCGCATGAAAGGACAATGGAAAAAATTTAACAAACCACATTGCAAAAATGTGGCAAGAGCACCAGGGTCCTCATCGACCAGAATATCAATGTCCTCATTCTCTCTCTCTCTCTCTCTCCAATGAACATACATCCTGTAATAGACAAAGTTCAGGAGGGTTAGCTCTTGAATTTTTTTTTTCCCACAAAATGGAGGGTACACGTGGGTTGTAGTGTGTATAGTCATGTCTGCACGCATGCAGCTTTTCTCCTGCCCACTTGCACACGCAAGCTGTCATAGGACAGCCCGCGTATACGTAGGTATGACCTTTTTAAAGGTCTATGCCCCTCCAAAAAACAAAATTAAATGCATAAAGTAAGAATTAAATTGCAAGAGGGGTTAGTATGTACTTACTTGGTCCAAGCAGAAGTTCGTTTCGTCCACTAAGGCTCCCGGAATCAACTCTTTTCAGAAAGGGTTATTTTTGGCTTTTAGGCAATTTCTCAATTAGCAATGGTGATAATGAGCTACCAGCTTCTATTTATAGACTTTTTCGCCACTTTTTGTCGTTTTTTGGACCCCTTTGTCATTTTTTCTAATCTGAAAAATCATTTTATATGGTTCAAGAGTTTCTTAGGGGATGTTACAATAAGTGTTACTTTGGGTATGTGGCGTTTTTTTGGGGGGGGGCGATTTGGATCATTTTAAAGGTCTTTTGGTGAAAAGTCGTTTCTTCAACTTTGTGCATGTAAGATAGATTTCCACTTCCACTGGTTGCACCTCATTGTATTTTTCTCTTTTCCATAGGATCAATCCCATTGAATTGCGACACGAAACCCTCTTTTTGATCTAGAAGTGTCATAATTTAGTGGTAGAGCCTACCTGTACATGGGTGCCCTAGGTAGATCCTGGTTGCATTTTGGCATCCATGATGTCATTAATGACTATAGGCTGGGGAGTCCTTTTTATTTTTTCCTAATTACGAGTATGAGCCTCATTTGCATGATTCATTATCTCGCTTGACCTCACCGTCAGGAGTCCCAAAACACAACGGGTCTTCATTTAAGCCCTTTTCAGACTCTCTAAAAATGAAAATATTGTTGAGCAATCTTGTTGACCTTCACGCTCGCTAAACTGAAATTTGAAGGCACGTCTTTCCAGCGGTAGTTTACCCTTTTTTCGGTCTAGATGGTCAATTGTACGAACAAAGGTATACTCTAGGAACCTCGGTTCTCTAGAAGAGTATTCTCAAGTATAATTTTACCCCTTTTTTGGGCCTGAGAGACTAAATTTACGAAAAAGGAACCCCCACGGAGTCCATAGTTAAGCTCTTTTCAGACTCCCTAAAATTAAAAAGATCGTCGAGTGACCTTATTCCTTCACACTCGCTAAAATGGTCCAGAAGAACATTCCTAACGGAGTCCATAGTTAATCTCTTTTTAGAATCCTTAAAAATGAAAAGATTGTCGAGTGATCTTGTCTTTTTCACACTCGTTAAATTTATTTTGAATAGGTGTCTGTTCGGTGCTAGTTTACCCCTTTTTCGAACCGACTAGATTACCTTCGAAAAAGGTACCCCAGTGGAGTCTCCTTTTACGCTTTTTCAGACTCTCTAAATATGAAAAACCGTCAAGTTTACCTTCTCTGGTCTCATTAAAACCACATCGAAGGACATTACCATTATGTCTTATTAATCACATTTTCATACCTGTGTCTTTGGCCTAGTATCAGCTCCATGTTGCTCTCAACTAAACCATATGAAGCATGCCTTATATGCAATCCCTGTAGCACTTTGTCTCTGCGTCTTAACACCTTGGCCCACGAAGAATTTTTCCCGAGTGTCCTTTTCTTGCATATATCCTTTTGCTCTGAGAATCCATGTGTTCCTTGCATTTGGAACTCATATGTCTGCGACACTCGATCCTCCTTTGTAACATAGCATTCTTTTATTCTTTTTCAACCTTTCCAAAATTATTGAAAAAGACAAAACAAAAATCAAATCCCAAAATGAGGAAGGGAAAAGTATTTTCTTTTTGTTGACAGCACAATGAGTCGCCCTTGGACAAAGCACATTCTTCTATTTTTTCGTCAAGATTTTGGATTTAACCTGACCTTAGGAAGCTATTCTCACTACATCGAGTTGTGTCCACCTCCGTTTGGTTATTCTTCAAAACATTTGGAGAGTTTTCGTTGCCTCTTGTATCGTAGACTTATGTCAAATACCATGTTGCCTGAGTCTCATTTTTTGTTGTGCTATTGTCCAAGGGAAGTTTTTACCAAGATTGAGTCATCCCCTCTACATTTTTCCTCTTTCCCTCATGCCCGGCCATCCCAAAATGCCAATCAAGTCTTTGTTCGAAATCAATGAAGCCCTTAGCTTGATCATCACGATCCTCTAGTATGTTCCTGACAAGCCATCGAAGACCTCTGGGTAGTGAAGTTGTACACTCATATTACACTCCTACCCGACTTGTGAAGATTTTGAGGTTGTTGCTCAAGCTCTGAAGGCCTCATCTCCAGCCATCAGGCCTTATTATCTTCTAGAATATGGATACTATACATGTATATATTTTTTATTTCGAGATGTAGATCCATTGTGTATTGCTCACGGATACACTTTATATAGTTATATGACATGGATCTACAGTGTATTGGATTGGCAACCATGATTTTATTTCATCCCAAGCATGGGTATGCCCGCCTTGGTGAGAAAATTGTTGTTTTGTAGATGGAACCTCCCAAACTCTGGTCCCTGGGCTCACTTGTTTCATACATTGGTGAAGATTGATAATGTATTTCAGCCATCAGATGCTCTTCTTACCTCACACATTAGGGGGCATCTATTATAACCCTAATTTTCACCAGACATGCTTACCTAGCATCAAGCCATCTCATTTTCCATTTTTTCCAAGCCACTACTGAACAGCTTCTTAAAAACACCCTTTTTGAAGGCACACGCACCCTTCTCCAGTACTGCACCCGTGTATACGCTAGCTGACCCACTACCACCCGCGTATACCTACAAAATCATGGAAAATGGAAAGTTGTAGATGGAATACAAATTTCCAGGTAGGTTTCCTAAAACCGTTTGACCACCTACATCTGGTCATTCAACCAAATACCTAGCCCTTTTCAGCCTATAAAAGAAGGGGTAGGGGTCCCATTTGGAAAGAAGAAAATAATGGTAAAGAAACTCTACCCAATTTTGCATTCCTTTTGCCGCAACCTTTTGAAACCATTGTGTGAAGAGAAGCATATACAAAAGCAGTTGGAGCACAGTTGAAGAGGATCCCAGGACTAGATTTGAGGAGCAATGGTCGATCTCACTATTGTAAGTTACTCTTGTGATATTAATAAAAGAAGTACTTTTCCCATCCTGCCATATGAGATTTTTAATATTTAATATTGATTATATTTTGATAGAATCTCTAACCCATTAGTTCATAGATCATATGCATGTTTGGAGTTCTTTGTTTGTCTATTTGTGAATGCAGGTCATCTTTGGGAGGAGATTTGCAGTCAAGGAGAGACCGAATGTTTAAGGATCGACATCAAACACAGAAACCAAGGTATAGTAACTTGATCTCTTTAACCTTATATTTACATATGAATAATGGGGTTTATGGGATGATGGTAAGAAGTAGGAGACTTTAGGTCATTTCTACATGCATTATAGAACCCTTAATGCTAGTCTGTAGGGGGATTTCCCACTCACAACATAATTTGCATAGTTAATGGATTCCACCCAATACTTTAGATTTAATCCCTTAGATTGGATCATACAATTAACCATTTATTTTAATGTGCATTTCTTTCTCTCAACAACACCATTTTGTTGTGGTGTATATGGAACAATGTGTTGTATTTGGATGCCCTGTGCAATGTAGTAACTTGTAAAATTATTGTTTACATATTCTCCTCCATTATATTTTCTTAACCTTTGAAATTGATGTCCAAATTTATTTTCTACAAGGGCCTTGTAGGATAAAAACTTGTCAAAAAAATTTCTCTTAAGTTTTAAGATGTAAACCCAAGTAGGTCTGGAAAATTCATCAATGAAAATTAAGAAATACTTGCACCTATAAAAATAAGGAGAAGAAAGTGGACCACATAAGTAACTGTGAACAAGCTACAAAGGGGTCGAGGTGTGCCAAGACGTATGTTTATCAAAATTGTCCCGATGATATTTTTCGAGAACACAACTGACACAAACACCATCTATGTAGGAAACAAGAGGAAGACCAGTCACCATCTGTTGATTACATAGTTGTTGCAATGAGCGATAGTTTAGATTACCAAACCGTTCATGCCAAAGTTTGTTCAATTCATCGCTATGAGAAATAAAAAATGATGGAAAAGATGATGACCCAAATTTGTCAAACTTGTACAACCTGGTAATATCATCAGCAATTCCAATTGCAATAACATGCTTCGAATCTTTTAGATCCTTTATTAAAACTTGGTGTGGTGAAAACTCCACAGATTTACCTTCACTTGAATGAGTGATTCAATATACTGATAGAATGTTAAAGGAAAGACTTGGAACACATAATACATCATTTGAAATGACCATTATCTACCTGAAGTTTTCCAGATCCTACAAAACTAAGAGATCTATCATCATGTTGACGGGTCAAAATTCACCCAACAATAGTAAGGGGTACTCCCTGGTACACGTTCCCAACTAGTCTATGCATTGTTTGGTTTAGGAGACCTATCCGGAATTTGGCCTGGCTGCCATTGACAATTTTTGGGTATTTTACCAGTTTCATTCTAGTCTACCAATGAATATGAATCGTGAATGGATATGCAATGAAAATATGTAGATAAAGACTATGTACTGAAAGAAAACCAATCTATTGCTAATCTATCCTACCCTATCCTAACTAGGAGCATACTAAGGTAACTGGGCGAGTTGTAAATGAAACTGAGATCTACATAAAACTCCCACATAGGTAGTTAAAATGGAAGTACATAATCATAAACAAGTGCATACATACATATATCTAGAACAATCTAAATTATATTTCTTCATATGTTAACATTTCAACAATCTCAAGACTTAAAGATATGAGAAAGAATAACCAAAATTGTAGAATAACATAAAGTATGTAAGATCAATCCATAAGAAAACAAACATTCTTACAGTCCATGTGTATAGTATATATCCCACTTGAAGTAGTTAACAACAAAGATAAATTCACACATAAATTATTCTTTCTTGCAGAAAATTAGTCCTAGTGGCTTCTCAATATTCATTAACAAAGTATAAGTTATTGAATTATTTCTTGGATCTAAACAGTGCTTGAAGAGCCTCTAAAAAATGGAAATATTCTCTTTTCTATACCATAATTTGTAACTCATGTGTGACTCTTTGTATTCTTCTTCAAAGATGTTGTTACAAAAAATTGTTTGGTTCTCTCTTTCCTAGTGACAACTGTACAATAAAGAAAAAATTGAAGTTGGTTGAGAATAAGACAAAATGAGAGATAGGTAATAGTAATATTTATTGCTATTTTGTCTTTATTCAAGAACTTTTGTCCCTGAGGTATATTTCCACACTTATAGTTGATCATACAGAGATATGATCCTTCAGTAAGTTAGCTCTTCCAGTTTTTCATATTGCATGGCTATGTTATCTTCGAGCGTGCTCATATTTTTTAATAGCATTTCCATGAATGCTTGTATAATGGTATGCAATTTAATAGGATGTAGGAGATGTTGCTCTATCAAATCTGTATTAATTGTGGTGACTGCTTCGACGACTAGTCTTCTGCAATTTGTGCTATCATGCACCTTGTCTACCAGTTCTTTTGTGACCAAATTTTTACCAACCTCATCTAATTAAGGTAGTTGGTTTCCTTTAATAAATTCTTGTGAAGCTTTGTGTATCCGCGATCACACTATCATCAATTTAGTGACCTATTTATCTACTTGTTTCCATGCTTGTTGGTCATGGTCTAGTGAATACATATTTGTCTTCCTCTTTGAGGTTGATGGTCAATGTAGCTCAGTTGGTGCATCAAGATTCTCTAAAATACACCTTTCAATGTCGTCGATGCCTTCTCGGATTGTGTTGAATTTGGTAATTTTTGCTTGTATTTGACTATTTTTCTCTATGAACGTGGAAATTTCTTGTTGGAAGAGGTGTAAGTGAGAATACATATCAATAATGGCCTCTTCCAGTTCTTTCCTAACCTTCTCAGCACTGGATTTGAAACTATGCATACTTATTTCATCAATTTTCACTTTCTGGAGTCTTTCTTCCAAGTCCTTGATTCTTTCCTCTTTATCTTGATTTTGCTAACACAACCTCCTAATGTTATCCTCATTTGTGCTCATGAATGTGGTGTCAATTGTAGTGGTGGCTATGGGATTTTCCCTAACATCTCCTATTACGAGAACTTGTGTAAGGACCGATACTGACATCCCTTGAATTGTTGGAACTTTCTTCACTTTTTCTTGCACAGTCTTCCTAGTCTTGTTGTTGTAAGTGAAGGTTCTCAAATTTGGGACTTCACTTGGCTGGAATGGAGCCCAAAACCCTAGTCCTATATTTTCGAATGGTGCCTCTATACTGGTGTATGTTGTTGACACTTATTGGATATGAGTATCCATTGGTTGATTGCCATGATTTCTTATCTCGGCATTTTTATTTTGTTTATCTTTATCAACCACTTTATCCATTGCTTCCTTGGATTCTTTTTCTGTAGCTTCTCTTGCTTCTCCTGCTACCTTTTCTAGTGCCTCTTTCCACTTGATCTCCTTTTATGTTGTTGTTTTTTCTTTTTCCTCTTCCTTGGATTTATTTACTTCCAGCTTTCGCTTTTTCTTGGTAGCATCATTCTTTTTCTTGAGAATATTTTCTTTGATTATTATTTTATTTTCTTTTGGTGTTTCTTCTTCTCCTTCTATTGATCTCGGGTGTACATAGGTAGAGGTAGGGGATGATATTCCTAATACTTCTTCTGCTGCCTTTTTTAGGGATTATTCTTTTTCTCTTTCTTCATCTTCAATGCTCCCTATAGGATGACCTCATCTCTATAGAATAACATCATAGTAGATCCATGCATTTTGATGAACTTCTTCTTCTTCCCAAACATCTGTTGTGTACTCCCAAGGAAATCCCACTTTATTGAAATGGTCTCTTACGAATCCTTTAGGGTTGTGTCTTCAAAATCTTTCCTCTATAAAATGATATGAGAGTAAGATATATACTTCTTCCTATTCTTACTTGGTGTTGAAAAATGAGTAAATCCCAACGTACAGTGGAATAGGCATCCATATTGATTTCTTCCCTCGGTAGAGAATTCCTCCTACTCCATGTACTATTGTCTGATATGCAACTTCTTGGAGTACTAGTTTATCTGGTACAAATTGGGGGAGAATATGGGAAGGTTTAGTGGCACCGTACACTCTAATATATGTACCATGCTCCATAAGGTACTAGTCCCCAATCCTATTTATGAATTTGATTGCTTTGTTAGTCATGCATGTGGTTGTATTGCAGAATATGAGTACATATAGAGGGGCTAGAAAATTTTCACGGATCTTCTGATATTATGTTATGTATTTGTGCTCTCAGAGCACTTTGTAGTAAACAAGAATGGGCTCATTATATGGTTGTCATTTCCATCCCATTTTTGGGTACTGGTGGACGACGCACATGATATCCAAGAGGTAGGAAGACATGTGGAAAATTGGAAAAGTTCTTGGTTGAGCTCCTACCACTATAGTTATAGAAACTGTTAGGTTGGATAACAAGATGTCATCCCAATTGAATTTCATTCCTTCATTTACGAAGTAATATATTAGTGGCATGTAAGACAAGGGAAATTGAGTAGTGCCTGATTCTCCATATAACCTGCACAACATAGCTACCATATATTGATATGGATTACTTAAACTGCTCATGGGGTATCCTCCTTGGGTCTATGGTTGAACTGCTTGTATTCCTTGTACCATTTGAGCAATAGATCTTTGGGTGTGTATTCAAACTCATCGACGAGATCGCGATCCAGTTTTTTAATC
>JASDQU010102113.1:120777-159985 GCA_032191745.1 Picea mariana
CTAAGGAGAAAACTAGACCAACAAGGTTCTTTTAAGACAATCGGGTTACAGGAGACTGTGCCCGACCCATCTTGGAGAGAAGAACATTTGATTCCGTAGGAGCCAACCATTTCAAACCTTGGAGAGGAAGCTCTTGGTCCGTACGAACCTTCGAACACTGATCTATCAATGCCCATCATCGTATAGGTTTATCCTTACGAGCGCCTGATATTGTCTCAAGAAGCAATGGTAGCAAGCACTACTACTTCTTCAGGGAATACTCATATTCCTTCCATGACTGTCATTACAAGGGGTGTTCCACCTCCTAACCAACTGTCGTCAGTCCGGGCCACTATGGTCTTGACTGCTTCTACCTTGGGTAGCGGTCCGATTTCATCTATGGCGACGATCACTGCTCCGTTTATCCAGAGTGCGACAGGCCCTTCATTCTCATATGGGATGCCTGGCTTCGGTATGAGTATTGTACTTTCCTCCTCCCCTCTACAGACTTTAGGACTAGGGGCAGGGAGTTCCAACGCTCCTCTGCAAGGATCTATGGGGGCAACCTCAGCTCCCTTTATTGCTTTCCCTTACGGTGGGGGTCATATACCTCCTTCATCCTCTTCACTCGGTGGTGTTCATCAACACTCCACTGGGCCAAACGTAAACTCATTTGGAGTAGGTAGTCAAGAACTCCCTTCTTATAACATGTCGGTTGGCTCGACACCGTTCTCTTTGTTCGACGCGTTTGGTCACAACACTTTCTAGACAACAACATCCTGTACAGGGTACTATTCCTGCACAGGGGGACACTTAGGAATTCCTTCCTCACAAGGACCTTGGAATCCATGGAAGGGACTAGTTCCCTTGTCAGGGATGTCTATCGGGGGAAACCCTTTCCATACCCAATGGAACCCTGGGTAAGGCCAACACCTATGCCTGTCAGATCGGTAGGGGGAAACCCTTCCCAAAATCCTTGGAATGTGACACAAGCCCAGCTCTTTATGTCCTATAATGGGAATCAAATGATGATGTCTCAACAAGCGCATAATCCATACGCTGGTCACGACCAAGTTTATTACCATAGCCCTAGCCAGCAACCTAACTTTTCCTGGAAACCTGGTGCCAGTCAAACACCAGGCTCCCTTTTTCCTCGTTACAATGCACAACCCAAACTACCATTTCTGGAAACCCTGCACTTTCCAGACTTGACAAGGTTATTAAATGACCTCATCTATCATGATCCGATTTGGCCTCCTATGCCGACCAAGTTACCTTCGGACATCCCAAAGTTCGAAGCCAAGCCTAATTAAGATCTTGATGATCATGTGACTACCTTCCACTTATGGTGTTCATCCAACTCATTGAGAGATGACTCCGTCCAGTTGCGATTGTTTCAACGCACCCTCATAGGGAGTGTTGCAAAATGGTACATCGAGCTCGACCGCTCAAGATACTCTTCCTTCGGTGAATTGGCAATGGATTTCTTAAACCATTTCCAATTACCTGTGAGATACGACGTCGGCACTGAATTTCTGGCCAACTTCGAGCAAACAAAAGAGGACCATGTCTTGGATCACATTCGAGAATGGAGATGCCGGAAGAGTTTGATAAAAGTGCTAGTCCCACTAGCATTCTTGCTAGAGTGGTTCCTTAAGTCTTTGGTACCCCAGTTGTCTAAAGATGTTGCAACGTCTGGGGTGTTTTCCGAGGAAGATGCAATAATGAGAGCTCAACAACAAGAACTGATTTACTCTTAATCTAGTTTACTTTACGAAATTTTGCTAGATGCACCAAGGTCAATACTTGACAAGACCAGACAAAGGTATGGACCACATGCCGATGGAATCATTGGTTTAGCACAAACAAATCTCGTTGATCCATTGTCAAATCAATTGCAACAATTGTCGATATAATAGACAGCGGTGAACCCGACCACCAGTTCGGTTGTTCCCCCTACCCAAAAGTCAAATGTACATAGTGTGCAAATGACAAAACCAAAGGCCACCCAGTAGCCTGATGGAAAGAAGAAACAATGAAAGAAGTGTAAGGGGGATAATAAACCCACCAATAATTCTGGCGGGGGAGACACTAAAAAGAAGAAGTCGAAGTATCCTTGTAATATTTGCAAGGAAGACCACCAAACCCATCAGTGCCCTCGGCTTGTGGAGGCCCAGAAGTTATTGGCAAAGTAACAGCCTACTGTGTTAATGAACCCATTTCCACATGGGAAAAATATAACTCAATCCTTCTCGAGCGTGCAAGGGGGCAGTCAAGGACCCCCTCCATCTGTGAGTAATCCTTCATCTGCAAATGTGTATATGATGAAAGGTGATGCCTATATATTGACTAGAGTGCATGATTACAAAAATCCAAAAACCTCTAAGAAGGGTAAAGAAGTCGAAAACCCACCTCTTCCTCTCCATATTGAGAAGACGTTAGGCAAAACAATGACCCGCATCCCAAAAGGTGTGTTCAAGAAAGCTTCTCACAATCCAAATGCACAGGCTACCCAGAACTACTCTGTGGTGGAGGATTTATCACAAACCCCTTGTGTGATGTCTACTTTGGAAGTCCTCCAGGGTTGCCCTTCCCAGAGAAAGGCTCTATTAGCCTCCATAGGATATACTGAGACTTGTAATCCAAGAATGATCATTCTTGATGCGATCGAATTAAAACCTTGTCTTCCTTACCATGTAGCTTTTCAGATAGTAGTGGCTTACACCACAAAAACTTTTACTCGGAATATTTTTTGTACAATGGTGGATGAGGGTGCCTCGACATGCGTGATGTCTTTGACGTGTTGGAAGGCCATCGGCCAACCCATTTTGTCTCTTTCACCTACTCTTCTTACAAATTTTGACGGTCATTCTTCCCGACCACATGGGATCAATCCCTCTTTCCTCGTGCAGTTAGGGGGAAAAACCGTGTACATCGAAGTTGAAGTGGTCGATGCGTCTCTCGACTACAATATTTTGTTAGGAAGGAGTTGGACCTATGCCAAGATTAGAAAGAGTTTTATGCATTTATTGAAGAAGGAAGTTCCTTTTCATTGGGATGAAGTCGCTCAACGCTCTTTCGCAGCGTTGAAACGCACCCTCACATCTACCCCTCTGCTTCGGCCACCCAATTAAAATAAAGATTTCTTATTGTACTTGGCCACTACGAAGTCGAATATCGATATGGTCTTAGTTCAGGAGGATGATTTTCTCTCAGAACACGTGATTTATTACCTAACTCAAGGCCTAGTTTGACCGGAACTCAATTATTCCCACATTGAAAAACTTGCGTTGGCAGCAGTCCATGTTGTCCAACAGTTCCGTCATTACATTTTGTTTCACAAGACCACCGTCATTGTCATTGTGAATCCATTTCAATACGTATTGACACTACGAGTCATCGATGGAAATATCATTAGATGGATTTTTATCCTCTAGGAATTCAACTTCGAGTTCATTTCGATGAAATCCAAAAAGTTGATGGTCTTCGCGAAACTCATATCGAAACTCCCGGTCGAATCAGGTGATGTTATACTCGATGAGTCACGTATCAAAGGAGACATGTTTTTTATCTCATCTTCTGACCCTTTGTATGGATATTTTCTTTTCTCTCTCCAGACTTTGAAGTGTCCCACCTCTGCTTCTCATGATGAGCGTCATCGTATACACCATCAGTCCAAGAACTATCTCATACTCAAGAACACTTTGTATTGTCAAGGTGTAGACTGCATACTTTGTCGATGTATCACTCATGAAGAAGAGGAAATCATGCTTAACGATTGCCACATTGGAGCATGTGGCAGTCATTTGTCTGGGTTGGCAACAACCCAAAATATTCTACGAGTTGGTTACTTCTGGTCGACATTAATTAAAGATTGTGTTGAATCGGTTAAGAAGTGCCACCCCTGTCAGATCTTCTCTTGGAAGATAAGGGCACACCTCTCTCCCATGTTTCTCGTTATTACCATTGGTCCCTTCACTAAATGGGGGATTGGTTACACTACATGCAACCCCCCTTCAGCAAGGGGGCACTGCTATATCATCATAGCAGTAGACTACTTCACCAAGAGGGTTAAAGCTATGCCAACGTTCAAAGATGACGGGGAGACAACATCTCTCTTTCTGTTCAACCAGATAATATCAAGGTTCGGCGTCCCAAGAGATATTTTCACTGACCATGGCAGTCACTTTCAGAACAAAATGATGACTGAGTTAACGTCAAATCTTGGGTTGTGGCTAGAACATTCATCACCCTACTACCCACAAGAGAATGGTCAGGTGGAAGATGTAAATAAATCTCTTAAAACCATTCTGCAGTGAACGATCAATTCGGCCAAGTCAAATTGGCATTTAATGTTATACTCGACATTATGGGCTTACCGAACATCTATTAAGATTGCAACTGGTTTCTCACCTTTTCAACTCGTTTACGGGATAGAAGCAATCTTACCCATAGAGTGCCAGATCCTGTCTCTAAAGTTAGCAGTACAGTTATTGCCAGACACTTCACCACTTGAAGAGAGTTTACTATACCTTGAGCAGCTCAATGAGAAGCGTCATGATGCAGCCTTGTCTAACAAGGCTCACAAACAAAAAGTCAAGTGTCAGTATGATCGGTCCATTTGTCCTCAGATTTTCTTTGAAGGCAACCTTGTCCTAGTCTATGACCAAGATAAGGACCCCTTGGGGGCAGGCAAGTTCAAACCCATGTGGTTCAGACATTTCATCGTAAAAGAAGTACTACAAAAGGGTGCTTATCATCTGGTGGACTTTGAGGGAAATGTTTTGGTAGAGCCTAGAAATGGGCTGTACCTCAAGAAGTATTACTCATAGGTGGGTCGCCTTGGGTGACTTTTTGTAACATATGTATAGTATTTTAACTATCTCTTTTATTTTTGTCTTTTGGTTTTATAGACGTGTCGTTTTTTATGTTATCTTTTACACTGTGGCAGATGTCAAGTGAATTAGAGGTGTTTGTTGGGTTTGTGGACGGCACTAGCTGGCACATTAGGAGGCTTGCTTCTGCAGATTGGGTGATTTTCATAGCTCAGGGCCAGTTGCTATCTTCAGGAGGTATCTGTTTAGGTGACACCACAAACAATGTTGTCAAATACAATGCAATTCATGAGTTGTTTCATGACTCTTTGTCGCTTGGTATCTCTCACCTTCGGGTCTATTTAGATGCTCAGCTAGTTGTGTCTTAGTTAAATGGAGTTTACCACGTTCATGATCCTACTCTACACTGACAGTTCCTTAGGGCACATCTCTTAGAACGAAGCTTTGATTACATTACGTATATCCATGTTCCTAGGATATTAAATCAAGTTACAAATACTCTAGCTAATCATATATTAGATTGGCATCTTGCACACAGGTAAGAAACACACACACAGATGTAAATACATTCTAAAATATATGTAATCCATAAAACAAAAAAGGATGTAAATACACATATATATATCGCAAAGTGTCAGAGTACATAAGCAAGCGTGAGCGCCTCAAAAAATATGTGTTCAATACAGAGTCATGGGGCTTATGCCCTCAAAAATATACAAAAGGTGCTCTCGACACATAAGAAGTCTAGTCTAAGATAATGGAGAGGCTTGTTGGCCCTTCCATAATGAACAATGGCATTATCTAGATGCCAAAAAAGTTGGACATAGGTCCATGGTACACCAACAATGTGAGTCTGCAGGGACAGTGGGCGATCCTCGATCTCTGTCATGGGGACTGTTCGAGTAAGCGCGGTGAGGTTATGTTCTACCCATCTCAAAACTCTCTCAGCCTCCCCAGTTGGAGGTCCCCCTGTTGTTGTTGGTCCACCAGTTGTGGTTGGTCCCGCCTCTGGTCAAGGATGCCACCTTGTCCTCGCAAAGTCTGTTGGACGCACTGGCCCCACATCTGCACATAACAAATACATACATGTCAGATACTCTGGTATACAAAAAAATGATATATTTGAAAAGACATAAAAATTAAATAACTTTAAAAAAGAAAAAAAGAAAACAAACTTACCCATCTCTCCTTGCTCCTCTCCAGGAGGTACCGGCATCTCAAGATCTCTAGGGAAGTTGATCCCGGCATAGGGGTATTCCTCTATGGCTAGAATCTGTCGCACCCACCAAGAAAAAAACTTGTCATTGAAGGCCTTGATATTCCTTTCTCCCCCCTATCATGGAAACAACGTCTCCCATTTGCATAGCATGGAGTGAGAGGCCTCGTGCCCTTGTATCGTCTCTCTAGGACTGAAACTAGGCACTCTCGAAGAAGAATAAAGCACAAAGAATGGTCCCAAACCCAAAGTTTCGTTGTCTCCGCATTCGACACTCTATTAACTGCCTCTTCATACAATCCAGCAATGTGGTGTTCTAGTCAAAAATCTGTGCATTTAAGTACTGACACGCACAATTCATGTGCGCCTAGGATGCCTAATGCAAAGACGCATACCTAGTGATCCGCCCAATGAGCAACACTATCACTTTTAGTGATAAGTTTGAAATCTTTCTTATCGGCACCTGTGTGCCAATTTTGTCTGTGTCGGCTTCACAATGCAGTCCAATCAACTTTGCTATGTTGTGAGGCCCGAAGGGAAAAGTGAGAAAATTGACTAGTTCCCCTCTCCCTGAGAGGCCAGTCAGAAAGTAGATATCCCCGGTTGTTGGAGTCAACGACAGTCCCTCAAGCATGAAGGCCCCTGCATCAGGATGCCAATAATCAACCAAGGAGTTCAATAGCCCAGGTTGTGCCCGCATGAAAGGACAATGGAAAAAATTTAACAAACCACATTGCAAAAATGTGGCAAGAGCACCAGGGTCCTCATCGACCAGAATATCAATGTCCTCATTCTCTCTCTCTCTCTCTCTCCAATGAACATACATCCTGTAATAGACAAAGTTCAGGAGGGTTAGCTCTTGAATTTTTTTTTTCCCACAAAATGGAGGGTACACGTGGGTTGTAGTGTGTATAGTCATGTCTGCACGCATGCAGCTTTTCTCCTGCCCACTTGCACACGCAAGCTGTCATAGGACAGCCCGCGTATACGTAGGTATGACCTTTTTAAAGGTCTATGCCCCTCCAAAAAACAAAATTAAATGCATAAAGTAAGAATTAAATTGCAAGAGGGGTTAGTATGTACTTACTTGGTCCAAGCAGAAGTTCGTTTCGTCCACTAAGGCTCCCGGAATCAACTCTTTTCAGAAAGGGTTATTTTTGGCTTTTAGGCAATTTCTCAATTAGCAATGGTGATAATGAGCTACCAGCTTCTATTTATAGACTTTTTCGCCACTTTTTGTCGTTTTTTGGACCCCTTTGTCATTTTTTCTAATCTGAAAAATCATTTTATATGGTTCAAGAGTTTCTTAGGGGATGTTACAATAAGTGTTACTTTGGGTATGTGGCGTTTTTTTGGGGGGGGGCGATTTGGATCATTTTAAAGGTCTTTTGGTGAAAAGTCGTTTCTTCAACTTTGTGCATGTAAGATAGATTTCCACTTCCACTGGTTGCACCTCATTGTATTTTTCTCTTTTCCATAGGATCAATCCCATTGAATTGCGACACGAAACCCTCTTTTTGATCTAGAAGTGTCATAATTTAGTGGTAGAGCCTACCTGTACATGGGTGCCCTAGGTAGATCCTGGTTGCATTTTGGCATCCATGATGTCATTAATGACTATAGGCTGGGGAGTCCTTTTTATTTTTTCCTAATTACGAGTATGAGCCTCATTTGCATGATTCATTATCTCGCTTGACCTCACCGTCAGGAGTCCCAAAACACAACGGGTCTTCATTTAAGCCCTTTTCAGACTCTCTAAAAATGAAAATATTGTTGAGCAATCTTGTTGACCTTCACGCTCGCTAAACTGAAATTTGAAGGCACGTCTTTCCAGCGGTAGTTTACCCTTTTTTCGGTCTAGATGGTCAATTGTACGAACAAAGGTATACTCTAGGAACCTCGGTTCTCTAGAAGAGTATTCTCAAGTATAATTTTACCCCTTTTTTGGGCCTGAGAGACTAAATTTACGAAAAAGGAACCCCCACGGAGTCCATAGTTAAGCTCTTTTCAGACTCCCTAAAATTAAAAAGATCGTCGAGTGACCTTATTCCTTCACACTCGCTAAAATGGTCCAGAAGAACATTCCTAACGGAGTCCATAGTTAATCTCTTTTTAGAATCCTTAAAAATGAAAAGATTGTCGAGTGATCTTGTCTTTTTCACACTCGTTAAATTTATTTTGAATAGGTGTCTGTTCGGTGCTAGTTTACCCCTTTTTCGAACCGACTAGATTACCTTCGAAAAAGGTACCCCAGTGGAGTCTCCTTTTACGCTTTTTCAGACTCTCTAAATATGAAAAACCGTCAAGTTTACCTTCTCTGGTCTCATTAAAACCACATCGAAGGACATTACCATTATGTCTTATTAATCACATTTTCATACCTGTGTCTTTGGCCTAGTATCAGCTCCATGTTGCTCTCAACTAAACCATATGAAGCATGCCTTATATGCAATCCCTGTAGCACTTTGTCTCTGCGTCTTAACACCTTGGCCCACGAAGAATTTTTCCCGAGTGTCCTTTTCTTGCATATATCCTTTTGCTCTGAGAATCCATGTGTTCCTTGCATTTGGAACTCATATGTCTGCGACACTCGATCCTCCTTTGTAACATAGCATTCTTTTATTCTTTTTCAACCTTTCCAAAATTATTGAAAAAGACAAAACAAAAATCAAATCCCAAAATGAGGAAGGGAAAAGTATTTTCTTTTTGTTGACAGCACAATGAGTCGCCCTTGGACAAAGCACATTCTTCTATTTTTTCGTCAAGATTTTGGATTTAACCTGACCTTAGGAAGCTATTCTCACTACATCGAGTTGTGTCCACCTCCGTTTGGTTATTCTTCAAAACATTTGGAGAGTTTTCGTTGCCTCTTGTATCGTAGACTTATGTCAAATACCATGTTGCCTGAGTCTCATTTTTTGTTGTGCTATTGTCCAAGGGAAGTTTTTACCAAGATTGAGTCATCCCCTCTACATTTTTCCTCTTTCCCTCATGCCCGGCCATCCCAAAATGCCAATCAAGTCTTTGTTCGAAATCAATGAAGCCCTTAGCTTGATCATCACGATCCTCTAGTATGTTCCTGACAAGCCATCGAAGACCTCTGGGTAGTGAAGTTGTACACTCATATTACACTCCTACCCGACTTGTGAAGATTTTGAGGTTGTTGCTCAAGCTCTGAAGGCCTCATCTCCAGCCATCAGGCCTTATTATCTTCTAGAATATGGATACTATACATGTATATATTTTTTATTTCGAGATGTAGATCCATTGTGTATTGCTCACGGATACACTTTATATAGTTATATGACATGGATCTACAGTGTATTGGATTGGCAACCATGATTTTATTTCATCCCAAGCATGGGTATGCCCGCCTTGGTGAGAAAATTGTTGTTTTGTAGATGGAACCTCCCAAACTCTGGTCCCTGGGCTCACTTGTTTCATACATTGGTGAAGATTGATAATGTATTTCAGCCATCAGATGCTCTTCTTACCTCACACATTAGGGGGCATCTATTATAACCCTAATTTTCACCAGACATGCTTACCTAGCATCAAGCCATCTCATTTTCCATTTTTTCCAAGCCACTACTGAACAGCTTCTTAAAAACACCCTTTTTGAAGGCACACGCACCCTTCTCCAGTACTTCACCCGTGTATACGCTAGCTGACCCACTACCACCCGCGTATACCTACAAAATCATGGAAAATGGAAAGTTGTAGATGGAATACAAATTTCCAGGTAGGTTTCCTAAAACCGTTTGACCACCTACATCTGGTCATTCAACCAAATACCTAGCCCTTTTCAGCCTATAAAAGAAGGGGTAGGGGTCCCATTTGGAAAGAAGAAAATAATGGTAAAGAAACTCTACCCAATTTTGCATTCCTTTTGCCGCAACCTTTTGAAACCATTGTGTGAAGAGAAGCATATACAAAAGCAGTTGGAGCACAGTTGAAGAGGATCCCAGGACTAGATTTGAGGAGCAATGGTCGATCTCACTATTGTAAGTTACTCTTGTGATATTAATAAAAGAAGTACTTTTCCCATCCTGCCATATGAGATTTTTAATATTTAATATTGATTATATTTTGATAGAATCTCTAACCCATTAGTTCATAGATCATATGCATGTTTGGAGTTCTTTGTTTGTCTATTTGTGAATGCAGGTCATCTTTGGGAGGAGATTTGCAGTCAAGGAGAGACCGAATGTTTAAGGATCGACATCAAACACAGAAACCAAGGTATAGTAACTTGATCTCTTTAACCTTATATTTACATATGAATAATGGGGTTTATGGGATGATGGTAAGAAGTAGGAGACTTTAGGTCATTTCTACATGCATTATAGAACCCTTAATGCTAGTCTGTAGGGGGATTTCCCACTCACAACATAATTTGCATAGTTAATGGATTCCACCCAATACTTTAGATTTAATCCCTTAGATTGGATCATACAATTAACCATTTATTTTAATGTGCATTTCTTTCTCTCAACAACACCATTTTGTTGTGGTGTATATGGAACAATGTGTTGTATTTGGATGCCCTGTGCAATGTAGTAACTTGTAAAATTATTGTTTACATATTCTCCTCCATTATATTTTCTTAACCTTTGAAATTGATGTCCAAATTTATTTTCTACAAGGGCCTTGTAGGATAAAAACTTGTCAAAAAAATTTCTCTTAAGTTTTAAGATGTAAACCCAAGTAGGTCTGGAAAATTCATCAATGAAAATTAAGAAATACTTGCACCTATAAAAATAAGGAGAAGAAAGTGGACCACATAAGTAACTGTGAACAAGCTACAAAGGGGTCGAGGTGTGCCAAGACGTATGTTTATCAAAATTGTCCCGATGATATTTTTCGAGAACACAACTGACACAAACACCATCTATGTAGGAAACAAGAGGAAGACCAGTCACCATCTGTTGATTACATAGTTGTTGCAATGAGCGATAGTTTAGATTACCAAACCGTTCATGCCAAAGTTTGTTCAATTCATCGCTATGAGAAATAAAAAATGATGGAAAAGATGATGACCCAAATTTGTCAAACTTGTACAACCTGGTAATATCATCAGCAATTCCAATTGCAATAACATGCTTCGAATCTTTTAGATCCTTTATTAAAACTTGGTGTGGTGAAAACTCCACAGATTTACCTTCACTTGAATGAGTGATTCAATATACTGATAGAATGTTAAAGGAAAGACTTGGAACACATAATACATCATTTGAAATGACCATTATCTACCTGAAGTTTTCCAGATCCTACAAAACTAAGAGATCTATCATCATGTTGACGGGTCAAAATTCACCCAACAATAGTAAGGGGTACTCCCTGGTACACGTTCCCAACTAGTCTATGCATTGTTTGGTTTAGGAGACCTATCCGGAATTTGGCCTGGCTGCCATTGACAATTTTTGGGTATTTTACCAGTTTCATTCTAGTCTACCAATGAATATGAATCGTGAATGGATATGCAATGAAAATATGTAGATAAAGACTATGTACTGAAAGAAAACCAATCTATTGCTAATCTATCCTACCCTATCCTAACTAGGAGCATACTAAGGTAACTGGGCGAGTTGTAAATGAAACTGAGATCTACATAAAACTCCCACATAGGTAGTTAAAATGGAAGTACATAATCATAAACAAGTGCATACATACATATATCTAGAACAATCTAAATTATATTTCTTCATATGTTAACATTTCAACAATCTCAAGACTTAAAGATATGAGAAAGAATAACCAAAATTGTAGAATAACATAAAGTATGTAAGATCAATCCATAAGAAAACAAACATTCTTACAGTCCATGTGTATAGTATATATCCCACTTGAAGTAGTTAACAACAAAGATAAATTCACACATAAATTATTCTTTCTTGCAGAAAATTAGTCCTAGTGGCTTCTCAATATTCATTAACAAAGTATAAGTTATTGAATTATTTCTTGGATCTAAACAGTGCTTGAAGAGCCTCTAAAAAATGGAAATATTCTCTTTTCTATACCATAATTTGTAACTCATGTGTGACTCTTTGTATTCTTCTTCAAAGATGTTGTTACAAAAAATTGTTTGGTTCTCTCTTTCCTAGTGACAACTGTACAATAAAGAAAAAATTGAAGTTGGTTGAGAATAAGACAAAATGAGAGATAGGTAATAGTAATATTTATTGCTATTTTGTCTTTATTCAAGAACTTTTGTCCCTGAGGTATATTTCCACACTTATAGTTGATCATACAGAGATATGATCCTTCAGTAAGTTAGCTCTTCCAGTTTTTCATATTGCATGGCTATGTTATCTTCGAGCGTGCTCATATTTTTTAATAGCATTTCCATGAATGCTTGTATAATGGTATGCAATTTAATAGGATGTAGGAGATGTTGCTCTATCAAATCTGTATTAATTGTGGTGACTGCTTCGACGACTAGTCTTCTGCAATTTGTGCTATCATGCACCTTGTCTACCAGTTCTTTTGTGACCAAATTTTTACCAACCTCATCTAATTAAGGTAGTTGGTTTCCTTTAATAAATTCTTGTGAAGCTTTGTGTATCCGCGATCACACTATCATCAATTTAGTGACCTATTTATCTACTTGTTTCCATGCTTGTTGGTCATGGTCTAGTGAATACATATTTGTCTTCCTCTTTGAGGTTGATGGTCAATGTAGCTCAGTTGGTGCATCAAGATTCTCTAAAATACACCTTTCAATGTCGTCGATGCCTTCTCGGATTGTGTTGAATTTGGTAATTTTTGCTTGTATTTGACTATTTTTCTCTATGAACGTGGAAATTTCTTGTTGGAAGAGGTGTAAGTGAGAATACATATCAATAATGGCCTCTTCCAGTTCTTTCCTAACCTTCTCAGCACTGGATTTGAAACTATGCATACTTATTTCATCAATTTTCACTTTCTGGAGTCTTTCTTCCAAGTCCTTGATTCTTTCCTCTTTATCTTGATTTTGCTAACACAACCTCCTAATGTTATCCTCATTTGTGCTCATGAATGTGGTGTCAATTGTAGTGGTGGCTATGGGATTTTCCCTAACATCTCCTATTACGAGAACTTGTGTAAGGACCGATACTGACATCCCTTGAATTGTTGGAACTTTCTTCACTTTTTCTTGCACAGTCTTCCTAGTCTTGTTGTTGTAAGTGAAGGTTCTCAAATTTGGGACTTCACTTGGCTGGAATGGAGCCCAAAACCCTAGTCCTATATTTTCGAATGGTGCCTCTATACTGGTGTATGTTGTTGACACTTATTGGATATGAGTATCCATTGGTTGATTGCCATGATTTCTTATCTCGGCATTTTTATTTTGTTTATCTTTATCAACCACTTTATCCATTGCTTCCTTGGATTCTTTTTCTGTAGCTTCTCTTGCTTCTCCTGCTACCTTTTCTAGTGCCTCTTTCCACTTGATCTCCTTTTATGTTGTTGTTTTTTCTTTTTCCTCTTCCTTGGATTTATTTACTTCCAGCTTTCGCTTTTTCTTGGTAGCATCATTCTTTTTCTTGAGAATATTTTCTTTGATTATTATTTTATTTTCTTTTGGTGTTTCTTCTTCTCCTTCTATTGATCTCGGGTGTACATAGGTAGAGGTAGGGGATGATATTCCTAATACTTCTTCTGCTGCCTTTTTTAGGGATTATTCTTTTTCTCTTTCTTCATCTTCAATGCTCCCTATAGGATGACCTCATCTCTATAGAATAACATCATAGTAGATCCATGCATTTTGATGAACTTCTTCTTCTTCCCAAACATCTGTTGTGTACTCCCAAGGAAATCCCACTTTATTGAAATGGTCTCTTACGAATCCTTTAGGGTTGTGTCTTCAAAATCTTTCCTCTATAAAATGATATGAGAGTAAGATATATACTTCTTCCTATTCTTACTTGGTGTTGAAAAATGAGTAAATCCCAACGTACAGTGGAATAGGCATCCATATTGATTTCTTCCCTCGGTAGAGAATTCCTCCTACTCCATGTACTATTGTCTGATATGCAACTTCTTGGAGTACTAGTTTATCTGGTACAAATTGGGGGAGAATATGGGAAGGTTTAGTGGCACCGTACACTCTAATATATGTACCATGCTCCATAAGGTACTAGTCCCCAATCCTATTTATGAATTTGATTGCTTTGTTAGTCATGCATGTGGTTGTATTGCAGAATATGAGTACATATAGAGGGGCTAGAAAATTTTCACGGATCTTCTGATATTATGTTATGTATTTGTGCTCTCAGAGCACTTTGTAGTAAACAAGAATGGGCTCATTATATGGTTGTCATTTCCATCCCATTTTTGGGTACTGGTGGACGACGCACATGATATCCAAGAGGTAGGAAGACATGTGGAAAATTGGAAAAGTTCTTGGTTGAGCTCCTACCACTATAGTTATAGAAACTGTTAGGTTGGATAACAAGATGTCATCCCAATTGAATTTCATTCCTTCATTTACGAAGTAATATATTAGTGGCATGTAAGACAAGGGAAATTGAGTAGTGCCTGATTCTCCATATAACCTGCACAACATAGCTACCATATATTGATATGGATTACTTAAACTGCTCATGGGGTATCCTCCTTGGGTCTATGGTTGAACTGCTTGTATTCCTTGTACCATTTGAGCAATAGATCTTTGGGTGTGTATTCAAACTCATCGACGAGATCGCGATCCAGTTTTTTAATCACCCTCCCAATGTGATAGAATTTTTCTAGGTATTTTGGTTGGAACAATGTTATGGGTTCTTTCTTGGTGTTACAGACATATATGTCTTTCAAATCTATATTTTTTAGGATCCAAGTGGTGGAATATGCACAAGGGAATAGAGTTGCTTGTGCTTCTACCCTAAATATTCTAGATTTTCTATTGTTCTTGAATATTTTTAGCTCATACTAGTCCTCGGTGTTGGTGGATAAGTTTTTCTTTTTGAACATATGGTATGCATTCCCCCATTTGATTTTTTCTCCTTCCTTCTATACGAGTCCATAGGTGTCATCATACATATATCCAACCACTTCTACTTCATATTCATCTTATCGGTCACTGGCAGAGGCTTTGGTATTTGGCGCTTTACTCGTTTCCCTTTTCTTAGGAGACATGTCTAAGCTTGCAGAGTAACAAACAAAGATAATGTGAGAAAAAAAGACTATAACTAATTTATGCATTTGAAATAATTTGCTTAAGTATTTCAGAGTCCATACTTGAGGAATTACGGTTGTTAATGTTGGGTGGAGATTCATCATCTGAGGATGATAAGATGATTGCAGTCATTGTGAGAAATCTGGTGAAGAATGAGGGAGAAAATAACTCAAAATGTGCCCAGGAGGTAAAATTGGAGGATTTGATGTCTCCTCCAATGCAAATCGGAGGAGTTGTTAACAAGTTCTCCAATGACCATTGGCGGAGTTGGTATTAAGGGCTCTGATGACCACAGGTCTAGCTTCTGAGAAGTTTTCCAAGATAAAGAAAATCGAAGAAGTTAGTATTAACTCCTCCGATGTGAATCAGAGGAGTAGTTGGCAATTGTTTCGTTGTACATCACCAAGGTTACCTCCAAATTCCCCAATATATCATTGACAAAGTTTTGGGTAACTCCTTTGATCCCATCAGAGGAGTTAATATGAACTCCTTCGATTCGATCGAAGGATTAAGGGGAAAATTACCCTAATTGTGCCAAAAGTGATGGTTCTAAGACGAGTTCTTGCTCGGTGTTTTACACTAAGTCCTGTCACATTGATTTAGACTAACCCATGAAACAAATATTGAATCTAATGTCTTATCAAGTAAGGTTTAGTTCACTTCACATCGATGTGCTAGACTTGGGGAAACGTTTAGGGATTACAATGGGTGAAGGTATTTCTAGTGGCAATAGTAGGTCCATTCCATGACACAGATATCAATGAATGATTTGGAATGGTTTTGTGAGAGCTGAAGATATTGATAGAAGGATGTCATAGGTTTATGGTAGTAGGGATTCCAAGTGGATAATCGTAGACGTCGGGGGGTGGGGATTTAGGGCTCCCAAGGGTAATAACTGGAAAACAAAATAAATGAGAATAAACCTAACCCTATATTACACGTGGTGGATCGAGGGATTACCTGACTACTAGATGTTGTGTGGATGGTCATGATCTATCGAGGGTGTTTGGGTTGGAAATCGGCACGCTCTTGTTTTGGGGCTACCTTCTTATCCTTGGTGCTCGGTGAGATAGCGAGAAAAAATGGGAGAGATGTATTTATAATGTTAGGTGAAATCATAATTTATTGCAGGTGGGTGCCATTTAACATCGATAGGCTTGAGGTTAAGTCCTCCAATGTATATCATAGGACTTCATGGGAAGTCCTCCTATACACATCGGAGAACTTAACACGAAGTGTGTCAGTTCTATTGGAGCAGGTGGAGGAAACTCCTCCGATGAAATAAGAATATTTGGAGTTAACTCCTCCGATTTCATCGGAGGAGTGGCATCTAACTCATGCAATCGAAAGGTCTATCAGAGGAAAATAAAATAACTCAGTGTAACTCATCGGTGGAGTTAGGAGAAACTCCTCTGATGTACATAGGAGGAGTTGAAGGTAAATTCTCTTATGTTCATCAGAGGAGTTCCAAACAACTTGTAATGTTTCCTTCTAATTGACTGTGATGGAGGATGACTCAATAGCCTATACGACTCCCATAGGCCAAATTAAACAAGGGAAAAGGGGATTCAAGGGAGTTTATTTGGTGTCACTAGGTAAAAGAATGACAAATCCTAAAAGTGACATTAAATAAAATAAAAAATTATATTTAAATGGAATTGGAGGGGAAATAAAGTGAAGATTTGATTTGGTCAAAATGGGGGAAAGATCTAGAAGGTCCAAATAAAGGATAAATAGAGGAGTAACCCTTCTCCTTGGCATTATGATACGATATCTTATTGAGTGCTCTTGTAGCCAGTGTTTTCATTGTGATTTTGGGAAAAACCCTTCCACTGCAGGTTTAGTTTCGGTGGTGCAATATGCACCCTAGCTAGACAAGAGGAGGATTCATCTGAGGTTCTCATTACCATTCATTTCCATTTTTATTTCTTACTAGAGGGGTTTGGGGAGCATATCAGCTTGCGTAGGGTGTTCACAGAAAATTTCAGGAAGAGGTCAATTTTCATATCCACGGGTGCCAGGAGGTTTTGTGCATATGTAAAATGGGATGCCCCCATGGGTTAAGCACGGGTTGTCCTGTGAAGCCCCACTAGACACCTCACAGTCATCCCATGAGGACCTCTGTGAATTGGGGTTTGCATCCATCTACCAGAATGAGATTGTGAGGATCTCGGGAAGGGAAGGTTAACTACATATAGGTGCTATTGGAGAAGACCAGAGTATGGCCTAGTGAGCCTTGGATCAGTGGTCATCATAGATTGACATCATTCTAGGTTTTTCTTGTGTGTTTATGTAGTAGATTGGGCAGCGTCCTAACAACCATTAGATTTGTGTGTTTAATAGTATTATGCAGTTGTTATTACAACCATTAGAAATCATTGTACTATTTTTTGGGAGTTTTCATCCTTAATAAGATGCGAGGATTATTTTCTCCATTATTGTGTAATGAATGTATGTTATATGTTTGACAATATTCCTCATTGAGCAACTATCTATAAGAATTTAAAAATACATTCATATAAGAAGAAACATCATTTTTTAGGCAAAAATTATTAAAATTCCCTTCTAGCCTAGTTGGGAACATTACAATGGTATCAGAGTGGGTGATTCTGCCAGCCTGTGACTACATTGATTCCTAGAAGAAAAGGGAGTGGAGGATAGACACCCCGAGAGTCGCCTAAAAGAGAAACAGAAGAAAATCACACAAAGTCGGAGGGAAGCATGGGAGACAACCATGAAGGAACTATGATCCAAATATTAAAACATATGGTCAAGGGTCAGGATGAAGCATCTAAAAGAAAGGCATATACAACAAGATTCCAGCAATAGACACTTGAGGTGATCGCACAGTTGATAAGTCAACAAGGGAGCATGAGTGGTACAGGTCAAGGTGGACCCAATGGATCCCATTGGGGTGACAAAATACACACAAAGAGTAGGAATAAACATACCCCAACTTAGAGAAGGAGCCTAAATATCCCTAGGCCTTTATTACCACAGTTCTTGACAGGGAAACCTATAGAATCACAGGAGCAACCAGATCAGGGGATTGATATTAACACCTCATATAGGGAATACAAGATAATAGATGAATATATATGTGAGAACATTCCCTATGGAGACTTATGCTACCTCAAACATAAATACAGTATGAAGGAAGGGAACATGGGAACACATATCCACAGAAATTTGATCTCATGCACAAGGTGGGAAGGTTGAATATTCCACCCTTCGATGGGTATGCAAAGAGAACGACCATGGCCTGGGTACATAATTTGGACACTTACCTCCAACTTAACCCAATGATCGAATCTGAAGAAATCAAGTATGTCACCCTTCACTTGGAAGGAGAAGCTCATGAATGGCGGTACCATGGGTTGGTAACATTAGAACACGTCAACATCACTTCATATGTGGACTTCACTTAGATCTTGATGGACACATTTGACCAAAAGGACCCTGAGATATATTTCATGGAGTTGGCACCATTGATACAGATAGAAACACTAGAAGCATATATCTCAAATTTCCATAGGATGGAAATTATGGTGACAAATATCTCTCAACAAAGGTTGGTGATGCTATTCACAGAAGGTCTAGATAAACCCCTGAGAGGATGGGTGAAGGCATGTAGGCCAACCACATTACAGGAGGCCATCGTGAGATCCTGGGACATAAAGGATGTATTCAATAAGAAGGTACCAACAAAATCCTTCATCCCTCAAGGAGGTAAGGAGACGAATTTTCCCTAGAAGTCATGGACAGAGAAGGACAAGACAGATGAGGAGACTCAAAGAGTACTAAGGAGGAAGAAATTTTGCTTTAGTTTCAAAGATCTATGGGAACCAGGTCATAGATGTATGGGAAAAGATAAAGTCCATTACATTGAGGTAGTTTTTGACGAGGAGGATGACGGTGATGATGAAGGTATTGGACAATATAGTGGTGAGCCATCATATACTACAAATAAGGTGCCATTGCAAGACATCCCTGAGGGAGTGACCATTTCCACCCTTTCAGGAGTCCCTAAATATTATACTTTCAGGATCATAATGATTTTGCAGGGGTAGAGGGTTATGGAATTGGTGGATTGTGAAGCCACCCACAACTTCATTGATGTTGCACTTGTCACTAGGGTAAAGATCCATACAAAGGATTTTTATGGATTCAATGTGGTAGTAGCATATGGTTACAACATGATGTGTACTCAAAGGATTAGAGGACTGGAAGTAACCTTGGGAAACTACACATTGATCGGTGAATTTTACACCGTGTATCTAGCATATACTGATGTGGTGCTAGGAGTTCAATGTATATACTCTTTTGGGGATATCTACATGAATAATAAGGAAATGAAGATGGAGTTCTAGGAAAAGGGTGGATAATGAGTCATCCTGAGTGGTATGTCGATAGGTGCTCCCATGGTTGTTTCTAACCAATGCATGGAGGCAATTTTTAAACATGGGGACATGTCTTGTGCAACAGAGTGCTTGATCACCATGGAGAAACCATCATAGGAATGCCAACATTACCCTATGGATATCCAAGCATTACTTGGAAAGCATGAGAGGGATTTTGAACCATTGCCAGCAGGAATACCACCTGACAGAGGATTTTAGCATGTCATTGAGATAAAAGAGGGGTCAAAGCCTTTGATCACCCCTCCCCATAGGTATCACAAAAGATTCAAGGATGAAATAGAGAAGTCCATAAAGGAGTTTCTAGAGATGGGACACATCAGGCCTAGCTCCAGTCCTTTTTCTTCGTTAGTTGTATTGGTGAAGAAGAAAGATGATACCATGAGGATGTGTGTATACTATAGGGAACTAAACAACAATACCATCAAGAACCGATACCCAATACCCAGGATTGATGAGATGATCAACAAGTTGCATGGGGAAATGTACTTCTCAAAGGTTGATCTATGATCAAGATACCACTAGATTTGGTTCAGAGAGGAGGATATCCATAAAACAACATTCAAGTGTCACTATGGGCACTATGAGTTTCGATTCATGCCCTTCGGGTTGAGTAATGCACCAACTACCTTTTAGTCATGCATGAACCATATCTTCAAAAAATAGTTGAGTAAATTCTTACTGGCGTTCTTTGAAAATCTTCTCATCTATAGCAGGACGTGGGAGGAACACCTAAAACATGTGTGTTAGCACTCGGTAATTTCTTTGGGTTGTATCAAAGAAAGCCCCGAGGTAACTGTTTCAAACAACTTTAGATTGTATTCTGACCTATACAACGAGAGAGGTCTCTCTCATATGTCTAATGACTGGTAATAACTGAAATATTTCATCAATAAATGCACAGAGGTCAGATTCTGCAATAGGACAAGTTTGTTTTTGTTTTAAAAGAGATGGTAGGACAAGTAAGAGAGGAAGTACCATTGGGAAATGGAGTCAAATTCTGAAAATGAGAGAAACAAATGACTTAGTTACTGAACTTGAGAGGATAAAGGATAAATGAGCAATAGTCGTTTAGTTAAAAATCATTGTGTGTGGCAGGAGAAAAACACATGAAGCAACTTGGAGCACCGTTGAGGATGAATTCAGAGTTAACTTAGAAGAAACACAGTTTGTCTTAATGGCATGAATCTAAAGCACCGCACAGTGAATTATAGATTCGAAATCACATTCTGATTTAGAAAACAATTTACAGATGTGAATATAAGAGCACAGGAAAGAACATACGCAAATAAAGAATACAATACATTAGACTGCCACTGTTAGAATCTTTTCATCAAAGCTTCAGGACCTTTGCATTAAGTTTCAATTGAATTTGAAAGCTACATTCAATAGTCATTGTCTACATTGTTTTGCCAACCAACCCCTTTTACATGAAAATGATCCCCATATATAGAAAACTAATGTCAACCTTGGCTGCTAGGTTCGAACTTCTCTCTCCTAGAATCATGGATCTGATTTCTTTGAAAGAGAACAATAACTTCAATAGATTTACTAAAAATAGAAAACCCGGATTTGCCAAATCATAATCATAACCGAAATATTATTTAAAATCATTGATCATGATAATAATTTGACCATATGGTTGTGATAAGTCATCATGTGCATTTATGGACACTCTGTCACCCTTGCACAGCAAGTCTTCTACGTAACAGTAACCTACAGCAAAAACGCAGTGGATTGCATAGCAAACTGGGAAAATAGGTGTTAAATATGACATCATATATCACTAATAAAAAACTATTTTTCGAAACTGAGAGAGGTTTTTGTATTTAATATCATTATAAAGGAAAAAATCTCTCGGTTTCTTGAAATTAATATTCATATGGCTGGAATATGTGTCGCAAAAACATGTCTCGGACAGGAAATCATGAAAACTAAAAAATATGGCTCAAAGATTCCTTCGAATATCCAAAAATATGAAACGTTTTTAAAATATGAGAGAGTTTTTTATTATATGGTTTGTTCTCAACAAAAACCTCTCAGGGATTTTCAAAATTCCTCTCCAGTTGGTCAAAAAGTGATATTGAAGTTGACCACTAAATCAGACATTTGTGCAGCGTGGCCTGTAGCCTGTGCGCAGGAAAATCCTCTGCACGAAATCATCCTCTGCGCGACAAAATCCTCTGTGAGACAGAATCCTTTGCGCGAAGAAATCCATTGCGCTATGACATCCTCTACGCGACAACATCCTATACACGATAACATCCACTGCGCGACGACATCCTCTGCGTGATAGCATCCCATGCGTGACAGCCCACTGTGTGATGAAATCCATTGTGCGACGAAATCCATTGCACGAAGAAATCCACTGCACGATAGAATCCTTTGTGCAATGAAGTGATCTTATCTATGAAAATCATGGTGCTAATAGGTGGCTCCAACGGGGATGCTATCCTCCTTGTGAGGTATCAAAGAGTAGTAGACCAGGCGCCTATCCATTGGGTTGTTCCCAAACTCAACTTTCCAACTGTAACGTGTAACCTGCATCCGCTGAAAACCCAAAATTGTATATGCTCCAAACTTAAATCTGAAACTAAGCTGAAAATGAAAATTGTAGATTGCTAACATAAATGCTCATGGTATTGAGCTTATTCGCACTCCTACGTACCCTATCTGCTAAAAAATATGCCAATCAAGTGAAATCAAAATGCCAATGAAACCATGCAAGAAATTTATCCACTTTTTTATTTCTTTGCACATGCTTCTTCCAAATCCTATTTATTGATAATTCATTCAAAAAATTATCTATAAATTCAAATCTTAAAAAATTAAAAACATTGGGACTGTTTGTCACCTCCAACAAAACTGCAAATGGATCCTCCAGAACATACATAAAACAACGATAATGTTTCACCCCTTCCACTACATCCTTTCTTTCATGTAATTCAACCTTTTGATTACCACAAAAGGCTGAAAAATATGTTGAGACTGCTGGAAATAAAAATATTCTAAATAAGAAGACAGTGTTGGTTGAAATGAAACCCCCAGTGGCAAGCAATCCATATCTAACACTGATGTTGATTGACCATCGTATTTATTTCCAAACTGGTAGTTGATCATAGGATGCAAATATGAACTAAAATAACCTTCCATGTAATCAACAACAGGGTCATCAAAAGTGTGAGAGGGTTCTTGGTCCTCTTCACTGATAACAATTTTATCATGTAAACCAATGTCACTGTGAATGTAGTCAGACTTCATTCCTTCCTCTATTATCTCATGATTTAATTTCAACAATTCAAAGGAAGAAAAATATAATGGAATACAGTTTTCATTTGCAAGTCCACTGCTTTCATCATATTCAACATCATGCCTGGAGGATTTTTTATTTGAAGCATTATAAACATTTTTCTTCAACAATTTGAAAGACGCAAAATGAAATGGCAAGGTTCTTTCACCTAATTCAAAACTTTCTTCATTTTCTTCACTGCTGTCATATGCACATTTTTCAATTTCTTTAGATTGTTGAACATGATCATTTTCAGATTCATCTTCGACCAATGGCTACAATTTTGAACTGACAAGACCTTCTACATAACAACAGGATCATCAAACACATGAGAATATTGCTGCAAATTCTTGTCAATTTGTTCTAGTGAATCAGTGTGATTTGGCATCAACACACATTCATTTTCTTCGATGATGATATTAGAATTTTCTTTCAACAATTTAAATGAAGAAAAGCATAAAGGTAAATAATTTCCTTCAGCTCATTCAATACTTTCTTCTTTGTAACTGTGATATGTAGGTTGATTGCTCTCATTACACTATTGAAAAGGATCATTTTTTGATAGAGAAAATGCAGCTGGTTGTTCTAAGAATTCAACACCATAATCATCATCGAATCCATCATATATAGGAAAATCAACAACATCTGCAATGTAATCTAATGAGAAAAAGCTTGGGACATCAACCTGCTCTTCAACAAGCTAATTTGCATATTCATTTTCTTGACTATCTACAAATGAATACATAAAACAATCAACCCCGTGCTTATGATGAGATGGATCAGAAGCTAAATTAGCACCTTCTTTTTCAATAAGTGGAATATAATACTTTTCAAAATCATCAACATTTAAATCTTCAAGAGGACATATGATATTATTAACCCTCTTCTCAAGATTCAAATCAACTATTTTTGTTCCTATTCATTGTCATGTTCTTTAGCATCCAACTCTTCATTTAGAATTTGTTTACATGCTTGAATATTATGTTGAATCTCCTGAGTATCATTAAACATTTGATGTAAGGAATTAGATATTCTTTCCATCACAAGGAAAGACAAATCTGGATGAAAGGTTGTTGCATAATGGAGCATGGAAATAGCTTCAGTGGGTTGAATTTTCTTAGGTAGTTTATAATAAAGACTAGCAAACCTCCTATTGAAATTTGAGATGGTTTCATCTTTAATTCTTCTCATGGCATAAAAATTTTAAAGGAGTATATCCCATTAATTTCTCTCACCCCAAAATCTATGGAAATCTTCCCTCAATTCATCCCACGAGCTAATCGACTGAGGCTGCAAATTCCTGAACCATGCTTTGGCATCTCCTTGTAAGGATTGAGAAAAGGCCCTCATAGACACATCATCATGTTCGATCTCAAAAATTTCTATAAAATGATCAAAGACCTGAATATGTTTTTCAGTTGAATTTCCATCAAGATCTCCATCGAATCGAGGAAGGTACTTATAATGTTTCAGAGGAAAGTCATGAAGGATGGAAGGAAATTTAAGAGGATTGTATCTTTATTGAATCTTGGAGGGTGTAGTATTAAGAACAGAAGGTACAAGCTCATATTTGGTTTCATTAAGCTCACAAGAATGATCATGAACATCATATAGCTTAGAGGAAGGAGCTTGGTGAATATCAGTTATACAATAAGGAGGTATACCTACAATTTTCTATGGAGGATATACAAGGGTAGATCTCTAGGCTTCATTTGAATGCAGTAAGTGAAGAAATATTCTTTTGAAAAAATTAGGAAAGGACAAGAAGATATTGATAAAATAGAAAAGTACTTCTTGAACTAAACTTAAGCTCGAGTACCTGATTTTTCCATAATGCCCTTTCATATCTCTGTTAACAGGTCTCATTCTCTAGTGGAGTCTTTGAATCACATTTGAAGCTTGATTGGATTCGCCATGAAAACTTTATCTCTGGATTCTTCTTCCAGTGGAATCACCTTCAACTAATTTTCTGATTTGTGGAGTCGCCAGAGAACAAATACAACTAATATGTGTCTAAGTGTCTACTTCTCTCAGACCTTAGAACTCAACCATGTTGTTCTTTCCCAAGGAAAATTTTCAATTTCGTCCCCGGCAATGACGCCAAAATGTTAGCACTCAGTAATTTCTTTGGGTTGTATCAAAGAAAACCCATAGGTAACTGTTTCAACTAACTTTAGATTGTATTCTGACCTATACAACCAGAGAGGTCTCTTTGATATGTCTAATGACTGGTAATAACTCAAATATTTCATTAATAAATGCACATAGGTCAGATTCTGCAATAGGACAAGTTTATTTTTGTTATAAAAGGGATGGTAGGACAAGCAAGAGAGAAAGTACCATTGGGAAATGGAGTCAAATTCTGAAAATGAGAGAAACAAATGACTTAGTGACTGAACTTGAGAGGATAAAGGCTAAATGAGCAACAATCTTTCAGTTAAAAATCGTTGTATGTGGTGGGAGAAAAACACATGAAGCAACTTAGAGCACCACTAAGGATGAATTCAGAGTTAACTTAGAAGAAACACAGTTTGTCTAAATGGCGTGAATCTAGAGCACTGCGCAATGAATTCTAGATTTGAAATCACGTTCTGATTTAGACATAAATTTACATATGTGAATATAAGAGCACAGGAAAGCACATACGCAAAGAAATAATACAATACATTAGATTGCCACCATTAGAATCCTTTTGTCAAAGCTTCAGGACCTTTGCATTAAGTTTCAATCGGATTCAAAAGCTACATTCAATAGTCATTGTCTACATTGTTTTGAAAACCAACCCCTTTACATGAAAATGATCCCCATATATAGAAAAATAATGTCACCCTTGGCTTCTAGGGTTGAAATTCTCTCTTCTAGAATCATGGATCTGATTTCTTTTAAAGAGAACAAAAACTTCAATGGATTTACTAAAAATAGAAAACTCGACTTTGCCAAATCATAATTGTAACCAAAATATTCTTTACAATCATTGATCATGATCAGAATTCGACCATATGGTTGTGATAATTCATCATGTGAATTGTTGGGCACTCTTTCACCCCTTCACAACAAGTCTGTTATGCAACAGTAACCTACACCAAAAATGCAGCGGATTGTGCAACAAACTGATAAAATAGCGTTAAATATGACATCATATCTCACTAATAAAAAAAAAAAATTGAAAATGAGAGAGGTTTTTGCTGTTAAGATTGTTATAAATAAAAACCTCTCTCGGTTTCCTAAAATTCATCTCCAGCTGGCTAGAATATGTGTCACAAAAACATGTCTAGGACAGGAAATCATGAAAACTAAAAAATAGGGCTCAAAGATTCCTTCGAATCTCCCAAAATATCAAACTTTTTTCAAATATGAGACAGTATTTTCTTATCTGGTTTTTCTTCAACAAAACCCTCTTGGGGATTTTCAAAATTCCTCTCTAGTTGGTCATAAAGTGATCTTGAATTTGACCACTAAACCAGTCATTTGCGTAGTGTGACCTGTAGCCTGTGCGCAGGAAAATCCTCTGCACGAAAGCATCCTCTACATGACAAAATCCTTTGCGTGAAAGAATCCTTTGCGCAACAAAATCCACTACGCGATGACATCCTCTATGTAAAAACATCATATGCGCGACAACATCCACTGTGTGACGACATCCTCTACATGACAGCATCCCATGCGCGATAGTCCACTGCGCAATGAAATCCATTGCACGACGAAATCCATTGCGCGACAGAATACTTTGCGCAGTGAAGTGTTCTTAGCTATGAAAATCATGGTGCTAACAATGTGGACGAGATTCTCACCATCATAGAGGAATAGTCATTTTTTTCAAAGGATGAAAAATGTGGGTTCAGGTTGACATAGATCCTCTATCTAGGGCATGTGATTGGTGTTGAGGGAGTAAATATGCATCAGGAGAAGATCTAGATCATCTTAGAATGGCCCACCCCCAGGTCACTCAAATATATACAAGGATTCTTCGGGATATGTAGCTATTACAAACTCATTGTGAAAGGATTTTCACAATTGGTTGCACCATTAACAGACCAAACCAAGAAGGGGKAATTCTAATGGTCATAGGATACACAGGTAGCATTTAATAGAATAAATAAGTTCATGAGCACATGCCCAGTATTAACACTCCCATATTTTACACATCCTTTTGTCCTGGAGTGTGACACATACAGTGAAGGGATAGGAGCAGCATTGATGAAGAAYCGACATCTAATAGATTTCGAGAGTAGGAAGCTAATGGATCCTGAGAAAATCTACCCAATATATGATAAGGATATGTTGGCCATCATGCATGCATTGACCAAATTCAAACATTACTTGGTAGGAGGATGATTTTGGGTTCAGACTAACCACAATAGCCTGAGATATTTCTTGGTGCAACGGGAGATGAATGAGAGGCCACATAAGTGGGTGAGTAAGGTGCATGCATATGATTTTGACATTGAGTATGTAAAGGGAAAGAATAATATAGTCTTCGATGCCTTATCCAGAATACCTGCAGCATTTTCCATGACATATATCTCAACAGACTGGAAGTTCATTCTCTTGGTGGAACACTGAAAGAATGCCTTCACTTGTGAGATGATGGAGGGTATTATTCAAGATGACAGGTACAAGGTATTGTATGACATAATCTACTACAAAGACAGAATCTACATTGTCCCTGAGCCCACACTCAAGGATAAGATTTGAGAACAACACATGATGCACCACTAGTAGGTCACCAAGGGTATCTGAAGACCTATGGGAAGGTAAGGGAGAGATTCTCATGGACGGGTCTCAAAGGGGATGTACTTCATCATGTGAGGGAGTGCATGACCCACTAGCAAAACAATTTAGAGCTCACGCATCCTACAGGATTGCTTCAACCATTACTAATTCCAGAATAGAAGTGGGAAAACATTTACATGGACTTCATCATAGGGTTACCAAAGGTGCATGGCAGGGACTGTATCTACATGGTGGTGGAAAAGTTGACTAAATATGTGCACTTGTTTGTTATTCCTATGGAGTACAATGCATCTCAGGTAGCATTTCTATTATTCAAGGAGGTGTTCAAACTCCATGGCCTTCCATGGAACATCGTCAGTGACCGAGATAACAGGTTTCTTAGTGTGTTTTGATAGGAGTTGTTCAGGTTATCCAAGACAGAGTTGACACCCAACACTAGATATCACCCCCAAACATACGGGAATACTAAGATAGTAAACAAATGGATCGAGGGGTACTTGAAGAACTATGTGGCAGGATAGCAACAAGCATGGAAAAAATGGTTTCATCTCAGGGAGCATTTCTACAACACCACTCATCACATTTCCATTGGGATGAGCCCATTCTGGGCATTGTATGTCTATGACACTCATCTTTTATGTATTTTTCATTTGGAGAGAGTTGAGCTTGTAAGGCCAAGGACTGGTTATAGGAAATTTAGGACATCTTAAGAGTCTTAAAGGAGAATATATAGAATGCTCAGAATCAGTAGAAGATGTATGTAGATAGACACAAGATAGAATGCAACTTTGAGGTTGGAGATCTTGAATTTCTCAGATTGCAATCATATAGACAACCATCACTAAAGAAGAGTGGTACAGAGAATCTTAAGCACCACTTTTACAGGCCCTATAGAGTGATCAAGAGATTCAGGGATGTAGAATATGAACTGGAGCTACCAAAGGGCAGCAGGATCCGCAATACCTTCCATCTATCATGCCTCAAGAAGGCATTGGGACAGCAGGTCATTTCTTTGGCATATCTTCCTCTAGTAGATGAGGAGGGACAATTGTTTCTATCTCCCGAAATGATTTTTGATGTTAGAGAACAGAGACTGAGGAGTAGGGTCATTCGAGACTACTTGGTTGTATGGAGAGGATTGCCTGTAGAAGATGCTACCTAGGAAGGGGAGAAAATCTTGTAGTTCCCTAATCTGGAATTGCTTTAGGACAAGCAATCATGGGAAGGGAGGATTGTAATGTCTCCTTCTAGTTGACTTTGATGAAGGATGACTCAATAGCCTATACGCCTCCCATAGGCTATAGTCAACAAGGAAAAAGGGTTTTCAAGGGGGTTTATTTGATGTCACTATGTAAAAGAATGACAAGTCCTAAAAGTAACATTAAATAAAATAAACAATTATATTTAAATGGAATTGGAGGGGAAATAAAGTGAAGATTTAATTTGGTCAAAATGGGGAAAATATCTAGAAGGTCCAAAGAAAGGATAAATAGAGGAGTAACCCTTCCCCTTGGCATTATTATTTGATATCTTATTGATTTCTCTTGTAGCCAACATTTTCATTGTGGTTTTGGGAAAAGCCATTCCACTGCAGGTTTAGTTTCAGTGGTGCAATAACCACCCCAGATAGACAAGAGGATGACTCATTCGGGGTTCTCATTGGCATCCATTTGGGGTTTGATTTCTTACTGGAGGGAGTTGAGGAGCATATTGGCTTACACAGGGTGTTTGTGGAAAATTTCAGGAAGAGGTCGAGTTTCAGATACACATGTGAGAGGAGGTTTCACCCATCTGTAAAAGGGGATGCCCCCATGGGTTGAGCATGGGTTATCCCGCGAGGCCCTGCTAGACACCCCGCACTCGTCCGGCAAGGACCTCTGTGAATTGGGGCTTGAATCCATATTTCATACCGGGATTGTGACGAGCTTAGGAAGGGAAGGTCAAGTGCAGATAATGATTGCTGGAGAAGAGCATAGTAAGGCTTGGTAAGCCTTGGATCAGTGGTCAACATAGATTGGCATCATTCCATTTTTTTCTTGCGTGTTTATATATTAGATTGGGTAGTTGCCTGGTATCCATTAGATTTGTTTTCTTAGTAGTATTTTTCAGTTTTTATTACAACCATTAGACATCATTGTACTGATTTTTGGGATTTTTCATCCATAATAAGATGCCAAGATTATATGCTCCATTCTTGTGTAATGAATGTATTTTATATTTTTGAAAATATTCCTCATTGAGAAATTGTCTTTAAGAAGTTAACAATACATTCATATAAGAAGAAACAACAATTTTTGGGTGGAAAATATTAAAATTCCCTTCTATCCTAGTTGGGAATATTACACAACTTGGCTGAAAATCCCAAGGACTTGTTTGAGAGAGTTTCTTAAGTGTTTTCTTTTTTAGAAATGTAATTTGAGGGAAGTGAAAATTGAAGGATGAGCTTGAGACATAAGTAAAGAAACTATTGGAGGATCTTATCAAAGTAAAAAATGTAAGGGGCTCCATTTCTTGAAAGAAATTTACAAATGAATTATAGGGGAAATGGAGGTTTGTAGTGCCTAGTAGAACGACAACACATCACCAACAAATATTTTTTTGGTGTTACATTAATTTAGAGAAAAAAATTTTTCTTTGTCTTTAGCCATATGATAATATGCTCCACAATAAATAACTCACTCATCAGAAGAAATAGAAGTTCCATTGAAGGAGAAACCAGAAGTAGAAAGTGCATGTCCACGAGAAGAAGTGCTAGAAGAAGAAGAATCAATAGTGATGTTGTGATTCTTCATTGTTGCTTACAAAGCTTCCATCTTCTTAAAACATTTGGAATCCATATGACCATCTTTCCCACAAAAGTTGCAATATATGTCAGTGTTTTTGTTTTCATATTTTTCTCCTTTGTCATCATTAGGAGAGGAATTTGGTTGAGAGGGTTTAGAACCCTTGGTTTTCTTGTTGTTGTGGCGAGGATGTTGTTTCTTGGGATTCTTGGATTTATCTTTTTGTTGGACCACTAAGGATTTTTTGAATGTATCTGTAGTGTTGATCAATCCAAGTTGTGCAAGCTCATATTTCTCTCGAATTAGAAAATCACAAAAGGACTCAAGAGAGGGCACTTTATAAGTACTCCCTAGAGCTTCTCTAGTGGCATAAAAGGTAGATACAAAAACAAAATATGCACTACCAATATTAGAAAGAATATCATATATGCATCAATCCTCCTTTAGATATAGTTGGCACTCTTTACACAATTCTAAGTGTTTTGAACTTAGATACGTAATCTTAAATGCAACGAAAATCATTTGGACTTAAAGTCATTAACTGATTCTCCAACTAGTGAGCTCAAATAATATTGTGTTTACCAAACACAACTTCAATTTTTTCCCAAGCTTTATTGGGGGCATTAATTTCTTTAAGGTGAAATCTTAAATCAGGAGAGATGGACATTTTGATTAGTCATGGTATTTTTCATTCCTATTAATACATTTGGCATACTTGTCACCATTAGTGGGTTCTTGTTCTTTTTCCAAGGTAATCTAGCACAATCCTTTACTTCTTAATAAATCCTCCATATGGGATTTCCATTGGAAGTAGTTGGTGTTGGTAAGAAAAATATCATTGGGAGAATCCATATAAAATATGTAGAGAATATGAATTTAAACATTGAAATTGATGGTTTGGATGAAAATCTATCGAAAGAATATGTCAGTGTTTTATGGAAACCTGCACAGGAGACCTAGCTAAAGAATACACAAACAAAGATTATCAAGAAAAGGAAGAGAGATACACAATGAAGAATGAGAATCAATGTATATTACGATCTAATCAATGTGTGAGTGATATTCACTCATATAGGAAATGACATCCTATAATTAGGAATGCATGCATAATAGTGGTGGTCTAATATTAGAAAGTCTAAAATTGAACTAGTCAGCTAACTCCCAGTGAACTAGTGTGCCAAAAATAGAAATTTCTCCAACACCCCCCTGAACATCACTATGGAGTACAAAATGAGTCCCGGCTACTAGGCCATTTTAGGTACTCATGTACAATTCAACTAATGAACATTGAATAAAAGTGAGGAAAGAGGGAAAACCACATGGGAACAAAACCCCCCCTCAAAAGATAATGTATCAAAAGAAGAAAATGACAGTTTCTAGGCAACTGTGTTCTTCACTGCAAGACAATCCTGCAAAGTATGAAACTTCTGCTCACTAAAATTCTTCGTGAAGATGTAGAAATATTTATGGATTTGATGAAGTCCTTTGGCAGCCTGTCTAGCCTTGTACCTCTTAATCTTGTGAACCCATCTGCACCTGAAAATATTCCTTTCTGGTGGATGTGGAACCAGATGCGAAATATGATTCTTTAGGATTGAGTCATACTCCTTCTGCATGGTTTCTTGCCATAGATGATTTTAGGCGATAAATTTTGTAAATGGGCTAATTTTCCATGGTTTTACCCAAAAAAAGATTTGCCAATTTCCATTTTTTCTAAAAATGATTCGCCCAAATTCCATAGAATAAAATTATTTTACCTTACAAATTGTCAAAAATTTATAGAAACTACCAAAACTACTTAGAAATTTGAATATTTTTATAAACCTATCGCAACACATTTTACATTTTTCATGTTAAGGACTAGTAATATTAGCCCACATTTCTACATTTTAATACAAATTTCCATCCTTAAAATCATCCATGTTGCTTGCCATAATGGATTTCCCACAACTCTATTGTAGTTTTGTGGATTAGTAGATTGAACCATATAACAATGCATGGGCATCACAGGTTCTGAAGTTGAAAATACATGAGAAGGCTCCTCATGCTGAGATCGATTCCTCCTCGAATCCAATGGATTCCCTGCAAGGTTGCCTACTTCCTGAAGTGTGAATTGTGCCTTCTTGAGCATCTGTTGAAGCTTCAGCACTGGCTTCTTATCTGGTTGTACTACCTTATTATTTCCATATACAAAATCTGAGTGTATGGAATCATCTCTGATGTATGAAACTAATGGAAGAACAAGAGTATATGCATGTTGCACTAGAGGTGCATGCAAAGTACTCTCCTTATGTGTAAGTATAAAAGATGAGTCATCGTCAGAAAATTTAGTGAATTTATACAACCTTGACTTGTGATCCACCTCACCAATTGCAATGATGGAATTGTCATGCATGTCAATTAATGAAACTGAATTTGATGTAAATTCAACCTTTTTACCTTTATGAGTGATCTGATAAATTGAGAGCAGATTCATAGAAAGCTTTGGAACATGTAAAACATTCTCAAAACTACCATTATGGAGTTCCACTCTCCCTTCTCCTACTAATGCTACTGGAGTATCATCCCCCATGAGAATAGGGGGTCTTGAGCAGGGACTCAAAGAAGAGAAAACTTCCTCTTTCATTGCCATATGATGGGATGCACCAGAATCTATAATCCATGAATCAAATGAGGAATTAATTACAACCAGAGCATGATGATTACCTTTCGTAGGATCATGATATTCTTCCTTTTTCTTCTTAACTCCCTCTAGAATAAAGTTTCCAAGGTTGTTATGCTGAAGTGTTTGTGCCATAAGATCGATATGTTTATTCATGCATATGGATTCTTCATGATTCGGTTTATTTCAGTAAGTGAACTGCTTTCCCTTCTTCTTCTTGGAATCTGAAGAGTCTTTGGAACCTGAAGAATCATTAAAGGGTTTGGAATATCCCTCCTTCACGTTCTGTTTGGATGACCCTTTTCCATCATGCATGGTGAGTGCATGTGCTTTGGGATATTTCATAAGTCTCATATGTATGAGTTTTATCTACTCTTGTGTAAGAGACTCAACGAACTGAGCCAACGTAGGCATTTTCCAATTTGTTCCAAAAAGACATCTACCAGAATGGAAATTGGAGACATATACAACGTATTCTAGTCCTAGCTTGGCCAAGATTGTTAGAATAATGTGTTTCTCTTGTGTAGACTTATCAATACCACATTCACCCAAGCTCAATAACAAATATTTAAATTTAGTAAAAAAATCTTGTATATTATCAAAACTTTTAGGGTCTAAGGTATTCAACTCTACCTCAAGCTTCTGACCTCGCATCTCATCCTGCTTTCCAAAGAGTCCTTCCAAGGTGGTCCAAATCTCGTTTGGAGTCTATCATGCGGAAACATGAAAACATAGATCAGTGGAGATTAACTCAAGAAGTAGTATTGTGGCTTCATCCTTACCGTTCACCCATCTCATCTTCTCAATCATTGATGTAGGTTTTGTTTCTGTCGACATCGTCAAATTATACAGTCCTTTCCTTCTGAGTTGGAATTATGCCTTGGGCTTCCAATCAAAATAATTGTATGGTGTGAGGATTACCACCAAGTTTGATTGTATAATATTTTTCATATCCATCTCTCCCACTGTTTCTAAGAACCCCTAAAAATTTACTCTCAATCTACAAGTGAAAAATTAAGAAATCTCAGCAAAAAGGACACTTTAAGTGAAAATTCATATCAGTTTCAGGAGACGATCTTATGACTTACTTTATGAGCAAACGGTGAGGAATCTATCAAAACGATTGAAAACCCGCTTGCATAATGAGTCGATTTACTTCTCCCTGGAGTCGTTTCCTCAAAAAATTAATATTTTAGGATCAATCACTATAGAAAGGTACGACCACGGATTCGTATCAGTTTCAGGAGGCTATCTTCTGACTTACTTTCTAAGAAAATGGTGAGGAATCTCGTCAAACGGTTGAAAACCCACTTGTAGAATGGGTTAATTTACTTCCCAGGAGAGTTGTTTCCTCAAAACGTTAATAGTTTTGGAGAAATAATTGTTGAAAGGTACGACCATGCATTTAGCTCGTCGAAACTCTGATTTTCCTTATTCTTTGGCTTGTCTGGCTTTCTCCAAGTAGCGTAGCTCTGATACAATGTCAGTGTTTCATGGAAACCTACATAGGATACCTGGATAAAGCATACACAAACAAAGCTTATTAAGAAAAGGAAGAGAGATACACAATGAAGAATGAGAATCAATGTATATTATGATCTAATCAATGAGTGAGTGATCTTCACTCATATAGGAAATGACATCCTATAATTAGGAATGCATGCATAATAGTGATGGTCTAAGATTAGAAAGTCTAAAATAGAAATAGTCAGTTAACTCCCACTGAACTAGTGTTACTCCCACTGAACTAGTGTGCCAAAAATAGAAATTTCTCCAACAGAATAGACCCTCTCAAAATAAATAACACTAAAAACGGACTTCGGATGTGAAAGTTATGCCCTTTTGAAAAAAGGCATAAACTATAACCAAAAAAACATGTGACAAGTAGATGTTGGTCCACGTGGTGATACCCCTCCCTCTAATAACCTCAATTTTACAAATAAGTTGTTTATGAAGTGACCCACTTTTAAATAATAAGCGGGGATCACTTTTTTCAATGAAGTTACTTTATAAATGAAAGTTGCATACAAAATAAATAACTTAAAATAAAATATTAAAGCTACTTATTGTGATTCACTTTTATAATTTAAGTGAAACACACTTTACAATGGATGCATGAAATTTTTCAAAAAAAAGTAACAGAAAAATAAACTTGAACCCAAGACCTGTTAATTAATAAAACAACGTTTAACCAAGTGAGCTAGTGCAAAATATATTATATTGTTTAGAAGGAGGATTGGGGGTGTTGTTGTGGAATATGAACTTGGAGAGCGTGCTCATAAAAAACTATTTTGACACAAGTAAAAAAAATTTCTTCTCAATGACAACGAGGGTTAGATATCAATTAGCTTATTCGGAAAATGCAATTTTTCCTATGTTTATGATTTATCGAGATCGCACGGAGTGAATGGCAAAGAGCATATGCAGACAATAATACCCTTTTTGCTCTATTTCTGACTTGTCGATATCGAAAACAACATATGTAGATCGAAAAGAGTATAAACCCGTAAATAAAATAAAATAAACATAAAATTGAAATAAAACCAAAATATTATCTCTGCAAAAATTTAAAACGGCGTATTCAGGCTTTATACCTTCAGATCTTACTGAAATGGCCATATATTGGGAAAATGGAAACCTTTTCGAGTGAAACGAAAGGAATTCCTAACTAAAATGAATGCTCTAGACGCAATGGAATAGTCCTCTCATCCCAGAAAATGTGGTGGAAATGGAAGAAACCAGAGATGCGGCAATATGGCTTCGCGGTCTCAATCTACAATAGGAGCGGGTCATCAAATGTGTTGTGATACCATGTTCGAAAACACATGTATTCCAATAGAGGACGAACACCTTCAGTAACTACTCACACAACAATATCAAATATCAACACACTGATGTTTTGACGTGGTAAAACCCCTATGGGGAAACATTCACGACCCTAGCCAATGTGGCCATTTGGAGCAATTTATTAATGCAAAAGAAAAATATTACAGAGAGATTTACAAGAGAGATTCTCATAATCAATCATCGGAAAATGATTATTCATGCTCTTTAAATAGATATCATGGACCAATTGGGTGTTAATCCAAAAATCGATGTAGCCATTAAGATTGAAGAGAATATGATCCATCGGATCACTCTATGTCGGGAACATATTGTGACCGTGATATTACCTAACTACAAATGCATACTAAAGAAACACACTTTTACCTAATGACATATTAAACCAAGTTGATCTTAACTAACTCTTAAGTATCTAAATATCCTAGCAGTGGTCAAGATATAGCTAATGTTATGACCCATATTCTAGTGTGGGAAATTACCTATCAGTGGACTCAATTATAGTTTGATAAATTGAGGGACTGAAAATCCTCCATAGAGGAAATCCCTACATAAATTCTAGTCTTCACCCTTGAAGCCCTTAAAGAGATGGATTTTGGCCTCTGATGCTAGAAATAGATAGTTCACAATGATTTCAAGGGAATTACATATGAGGTAACAAATTATGATTTATTGTGGCAAATTATAGAGAATATGGCAAATAATTGTCATTTTCCCTCTTTTGGACTAAAAGACAATTTTTTTCCATAGGCACAAGGATCTAAGGACTTGGATGATTATGTCAACACAAGTAGAAAATGTATTATCTATCTATATGAAATTAATGAAGCATCCATCCAAAACTTTATTGAGAATCCTACCAAAGACATAACATTGATCAAAACTTTACTTCCTCGGATGGAGAAATTTGAAAAACGGATGAGGCAAAGTATTGCATGTTATAAAGCTCCTTTCAAACAACATAATTTTATCCAAGGGGATGCATTGAATCAAAATTTTGAACAATGCACTACTTAGTAAAGAGAAAGAAAAGAAAGAGATGACACTTCATTAATCCAAGTGAGGAAATCTTCTAAAGGAGGTTTTGAAAATCAAGGTAGGGGATCTGAATAGGAAAGAAGGGTTGAATCCTCAATTATTGGAAAAAGACAATTGAACCAACGAACATAACAAGAAAGGGAATTGAGCAATCAAAGAGAAGTTCCTAAATAATGTATTTTTCCTCCTTTTCTTTTGTATAAGTAAGGGAAATTTGATGGTACAAGGGATTTTTGCTTCTACAATTTTTGTAAACTCTTTTAGAAAATTATTGAATGAGAAGCCACTATTGGCTAGGTTATTTTGGAGACAAACTTCAGTTTTGAAGCTTTTGATGTGTAGCATGTTTTTGGCTAGTTTACTTAGTTCTGGAATGGTGTAAGAATTTTCTTTTATAGTGTATATTTTTATCATGTAAGAGCAACTTGTCTTATTTTCTTTTCTCACAAATTGTTTTTCTATATCCATAAGCATAATAGTGTAGTCAATCACATTTTCAGACTTCTTTGTTATGCAACTAGTTATTTAAATTTCTTCTTTTATTTTTCTAGTAACTTTTGCTAAATATATAAAGCAGTAATATATTTAGTGTTATATTTATCTCCTTGGTTTTGTTAATTTACTATGGGCATTATTCTACATTTTTCATATTAGAATAATTGGACGTCATTTATTTCATCACAAAAAATCCCAAATGATGAATCGGCCCACAATTAGCAAACACCTCAAAATAAGTGAAAGGTTTCCAACCATAATATGGATGGATTCCCTATTCCAAATGATGTAAGTTCTAATTAGAACCTTTCATTGGGGATAATCCCTACTAATTGTATAGGGCCATTCAACCTTAACAACATATTTGGCACTAGGAGGGTCATCATTGTATGGTTGATAAAAATAATCTACATAATAATTTCTCACAACATAATTCAAGTCATTGTTTTTGGTGTTGGTTCTAACCTTGAACAAGTTTTTGAAGATACAACTGCTAATTTCAAGAATCCTAGTTCTGTAGAAATTGAACCATTGTATGTTTTCCCTAATCAAGAAGTTAAAAAGTTTTCCAACTTACCCCGGCATATGATAAGAAAAATAGAAAGTTGTTGATTGCTCCCTTACTCCCTAGACAAAAGAAAACTAATAAGAATGTTGTTCAAACTAATACAGAGACCATTGTTCAAATTTTAGAAGAGTTAATTTATATCACACTTGACAAAATTCCTCAGGAATTCAAGACAATTTCATCATCTCCTTTGACTTCATCCTCTCATTATTCAATCCCTTTAAGTCCATATTTTGACTCATATTTTACCAAGAAAGCTTGTGAATGTATTAGACAACTTGTCTCTACCCAAATGATTGGAAATCAACGTCGGTTTCCTACTTGGACAACTCAATATTCTCTCGATTTAATAGGTATGTTCCATGATCTTCCCAAACACCCTGAACGTATTCTCCCAAAGTTTGACCCAAATAAATTCATCTCACAAGAAGATCACATAAAAAACATTTATTTAGCTATTAGATCACTGAATATGGAACATAAACATGTGACATGAAAACATTTTCCTTATACTTTTGAAAATAAATATTCCATGTGGTATTTCAATTTCCTTGTAGGGTCATTACTAATTGGAATGATTTGAAAAAACATTCATTGGTGAATTTGGTGAACAATCTACCCCGGTTTCACTATTCAAAGAACTAATACAAATTAAAATGAATAATACTTTAACCGATGTTTCATCATTATTCTAAATAAATTCTTAGAAAATTATTCCCTAGATGAAGTAGTAGTTGAATATTATACTTCTAGTTTATGTGAATCTATTGCTATGATTGTTAAGAGAACTAGTAAAAGTAATTAGTGAGTGTAATCTTGTTCAAATATCTGTAGTTGATACACATCCACCAAGTCTCGTCCTTATTGGGTACTATGATAATAGGTGACCTACAAGGTAAGGTGTTTGGTCGAATTACTCCCTACTCCAGTAGTTGTTGCAACTATTTCTTCACTTCATCTGTGTCCACAACAAAACGTCTATACAACCTAATATTGGGTAATGGAGAGTCGGGAAACAACTATATATCGTGCGCCACTTCTCTCTTAGGTGGTATCCCTTTATGCTCCTAGAACACTTATCTATATGCATGTAGAAACTCCTCCAACTATTATTTTTTCTCCTTAGTACATCCCTCCAAGAATGCATTTACCCTTACTCATTCATCACGTGGTTGATTCTCTCTTAAGAAAAG
>JASDQU010102113.1:184032-203388 GCA_032191745.1 Picea mariana
TCCATTTGTGCACCTTATCAATCATGATAAGACAATAATGATTCATCTATACATTTTTCCAACAATGCATCATATACCAATGGAACCACATCGATCCATCTTCATCATGTATCAATGACAACTCATTGATCCATCTTCATCTATGCATTCTCATCAAGGACAATACATATTAAATTACATAAATCATCAGTCAATCAATCCTTTGACATCAATCAATCACTTGACATCAATCAATCAAACCATTGGCATAAATGGCAACACGATCCAACAAAAGCAAAAAGGAACAGGGGATTTTATAGTCATCGAAGCATATTTAAGAGGTCATTCATAATGTATCCAACTTTAATTGTTCACACACACAAAAACCCAACAACAAACAAGCTGCATCAGAAGAAGAGAAGGGAAGACCAGGCAAGCAAGCATAATCACCTCACAACTAATCAACCCCACATAGAGAGTAAGGAAATGGAAGTAGAATGGCAATATTATAATCATTGGGCAATCATAGGGCACCAAATGGATTCAATGCACAAATTCAAACTTAGCTTTTTCGGATCGCCCGGAACAACTTCAAGGCAGAGCCACCTTATCTTTTGTTTGAGATTCACTGCGCACTGTTGTGCACCTTCTGTTTCATATGCGAAGGGACTTGTCTTCAGAAACTGATTTTGGATATGATTTGAACTCCACCCTTAAAAATTGGGTGCCAGCCCCCCCACCTGATGCTAGTTTCATATGGGGATCGTGCACAATATCCACTCTTAAATTTCCAATCCAAGTTTTCCTAACTACTTCCATGGTAGCTTTTATAACTCGAGAGGTACTCTGCATGTTTTTCTTGTATGCGGAAGTAGCCTTATATTTGCACTACTAGACACTTGACTTTGTAATGGGTTTTTATAAAGTTTTAATAAAGTGGTTATTTTATGTAAGTGACTTTTTAATAAAGTGTACCTTATAATATTAAAGTGACTTTATTTCATAAAGTGCACTTATGTTATAAAGTGAAATTGTACTTTAATATTTTAAGTGATTTATTTTGGAGGGAATGAATCATGCCCCTTGATCATGTAAAGGAAAGATTAGATCTTGGACTTTGGATTTAGGGATGGGGAAGGTGAAAAGACACTTGGAAGGTGAAAGGTCATTTTTGAATTATAAGAGAATGCATTGGGTAGTGTGCAAAACAACAACAAGAGAAGAGGATATTGAGAGATTTACAAGAGAGCTTGAGAGAGGAAAGTGGGCAGCAAGGAGGGCGCATTTTCTAAAGGATATTGGGCACATTTTCCAAGGAAAATTAATGTGTGAGTGTGCTGATATTTTTTTTTGATGTTGGGGGTCACATTGTACAGATCCGTACAGTATGTAAAACAAGGGAAAGAGGGCACAAATTTTGAGGCATTGGAGGTACGAATTTCAAGGTTGTTTTGAGGGTTTTTCTTGTTGCAGCAAGGTCATATAGATCAGTCCATACAACAGACTATGGGCATGTTTTCCAATGTGTTTTTATCTAGGTGGGTCGTACAGCAGTACGAACTTGGCACATTTTCCAAGGCATAATTTGTGGGGGAAAATTTGTGTGTTGTAAGTGGATTTCTCTTGCTGGAAATTGTAATTTTGTTGCTGATATACTTTCCTAAAGCTAATATATTCTCTCTCTCTCTCTCTTTGGGTTTCCCCACATTGGGGTTTTCCCTGACTGGTTGCCTAAATTTATGAGTATTACATGGATGTGTAATTGTTTTTCATTGTTTTTATTCAGTTGAAAAAGTGTGTGGCAATGTGTATTTTTGCTCATAATATTTTATGAATGTGGGTTTATACATTTCAGAGTTCATAGATGACAATTATCTCTAGGTTGCTAAGTGTATGACATAGTTTGTGCATGTTGATTTTTTCATTTAATTTCTACATGGTATCAGAGGTTGGGCCCTGACTGACAATGAGAACTGAGATTTTTGGGCAAGATTTGAAGGGGGGAATTTGTTGTTTGTTTTCCATTGAATAGTTGACATGGAGATGGTTGTTTGCATAAGGTATGAGGACCGGTTGGATGGGATTTCCAACTATTTGCAATGGAAAGTCAGGATGTCGGTTGATCGAAGGGATCAAAAAATGCTCAAAAATCAAAGTGTTTGAAATTGCTCGAAAATGGTTTCATTGCATATATTGTGTTCTTGCGATCCCAAAGCAACTTCAATGGGCTCAAACAGAGTCTGTATGGAAAAGATATCATGTTCTGTTTGTTTTCCCAAGCAGGCAAATTTCGTTGATTGTGCAATCCGTACAGTCTGTACATGCTGACGTGGAAGCTAACTGTACATTCTATACAGTCGTATCAATGACGTGGCAAGGACACTCTGCAAGGCTTATCGGGAAGGTGACTAAGAAAATGGCGTGGCAGGGTATTGATATGGGATAATCGTGTGATGACATGTGGCACTAATGGTGGTGATTGTACATTGACGTGGCCAAATGTTGGGCTTCCATGTGGCACCCCTTAGTTGTATTAAAATTTTGGTTATGGGATCTGTGGGGGTCGAATCCGTGACCTCTGGATAGGGGAAAGCTTCGTGTAGGCTAGGCCACCAGCCCGCCTACTAGTTGTTGCTTACCTCTATATGGTGATGAAATGTTTTAAGTTTGAACTTGTGGGATTTTTGGCGGAAAAAGGGTTGGGGCTTATCCCTAGCCCGTGGACACACAATTGCAGCCACTACCACATGTCTAGGAGCGTAGGAAAAGGCGGAGGGATAGCCGATGGGTGTGGGAACTTAGCCCAGCACGTGACCACATGGTCGATGCAGCCAAGACCTCTGAGTTTAGGTGCTACATTTTAGCTAATCATGCAACATTTTCTCCCAGGCAGCGAGAATCATGCCAAAGCTAGGTTCTGAGCGCATGTGCTGGATTTTAGCACTGAGGGTGTGTTTTGGAGGATAGTTTTGCTGCAGGTTTTGGGAAAACTTCATAAGAGGATAACTTTCTCATTTTTTGGCCAGACCAAGTGCATAAAGAGCCTAGACAGGGGTTTTGGGGCATTCTGGAGCCATTGGAGCCATCTATTTTCCATTCTGAGAATTGCAAAGCATTTTATTAACACATTTTATCATATAATGAAAATGATCCATTGGACGCTGGACCAGGAGATGTAGCCCAAGAGAGAGGTGAACTCCTTTATCAATTTGTTGTGTTATGTGCTTATTTTGATGGTTTTTCATCATTGTTTTTTTTGTTCATTTCATGTGCTTTTAATTTGATCCAATTGCCCAAGACAGATACATTTACACTTGCAATTTTTATACACAAACCTTTTCATTTTCATATCAGTTGGTATCAAAGAAAAGGTTTTTGAAGGTTTGATTTGTTTGCGAGTGTTTTGTTTTCTGATGCTTACAAGGTTGAAGATCACAAGAGGAGAAGGACAACTTGTGGAGACAAGTTCTCAAATTTCAATAAGGAGAACAATTCAATCACCTCAATTTTCAAGGAGACATTCACCAAGTATGGCTCATGAGGAGAGTCATGAAACCCTCACTTCTGATGAAGAAACTTTTAGAAAAGCCTTCTTTGATATGACAAAAATGGTGAAAGTTTTATATGAAGAGAGGAATGCAATGTTGCAAGGAGAAAGATCCAATCCTCAAAAAGGTAATGAAGGTAATGGTGATAAAACTCCAAAAGGAAATGGATGAAATGGTGACATCCACCTCCTTCACCTCCATCTTCCATGTCTTCTATCATTTCACAACCATCTCCAAATTCTCCAAAAGAACATGGTAAAACTCCTCCACAAACTCCTTTGCTTAAGCTTCATATTAAGTTTGAATTTCCTATGTACATTGGAGAGGTAAATGCTGAGAAATTGGATAATTGAATTCATCAGATTGAAGTGCATTGTAGGATACAAAGAATCTAGGTTGATGAAACTAAGATGCATCTTGCTTCTCTTATATTGGAAGGTGAAACACTCATTTGGTGGGAATCCAAAACTCAAGAGTACATGAGGCAACATGGGAAAGTTTTATCCACTTGGAATGATTTTATTCTTGCAATTAAAAGACAATTTTATCCATTAGCATACATGTAGAAAGCTATCATGGATTGGAAAAACTTTAGGAAAGCTAAAGGGAAAAATGTGCAAAGCTACACTCAAGAATTTAGGAGAAGAGCTTTGATTTTGGGTATAGATTTATCTTCTCAAGAAACTTTACTCAAATACATTGGAGGATTGCATAGCTACTTGAGACACGCAATTATCATGTTTAACCCTACAAATATAGATGAAGTTTGTGTACATGCAACTCATTTAGAAGCAAGAGGGAAGAATGCTCCTCAAGAGGGAAGCAATAACCATTTTATAATGGAGACAAAGGAAAGGGGAAATGCAAAGGAAAAGGAAAGAAGAATGCTTCAGTCAAGAAAGAGGGAGAAAAAATCTCATGTAAACATTGTTCAAAATATGGCTATGATGAAGACCATTGTTGGAAACTTCGTCCTAAAAAGAGACCCAAAAAGTTCAACAACAAAGAGAAACCAAAGACTGTTGCAACTACACAACACAATTTAGGATCTAATTTTGTAGATGAAACAAAAATCACAACCATGGGTTTTCAAGGTAAGAACTCTATTGCCAGTACTAGTTCTTAAAGTAGTATCCTCAATGAAACTCAACATGAAAAAGAAAGAATAGAGATTTTTCACATAACGTTTATTTCAAAGCATACCAAGATAGATACTCTATTTGATATTGGTTCATAAGCAAACCTCATTTATGAAGACACTGCCAAGAAACTAAAATTGGAAACTACTCCTCATCCTAAACCATATCCTTTAGGTTGGATATGTGACAATGAAAAATTGCATGTGACTAAGAGATGTAAATTAAGATTTTCCATCACTGCAAACCTTATAGATGAGCTAGAGCTTGATGTCATTCCATTGGATATTTGTGGTATTGTTTTGGGAATCCCATATTTATATGATAGGAGAGACATATTTTATTGTCATGAGAACAAATATAATTTGTTTTAAAATAGAGTTGAGTACATTGTTAGATCATATACCAAGAAGTTGAATTTGTCACTTGTAAATGTTGGACAAATGAAGAGGTTAGTCAATGCGAGTAAGAACTATGTACTCTTGATGATCAAACCCAAAGACAATGTTGAAAAAGAAGCTTTCCAAGGATGTGATGCAAAGTTAAAATCTCATTTATATGAGGTTTTTAACAAATATGATAAGATGTTTCAACAGCTAAAAGTATTTCCTCCTAAAAAAGGTATCCAACATGAGATCCAATTGCAACAAGATTGTCCTCTTCCAAACATTTGCATGTACAGGATGCCAGTCATGGAGAATGCTTAAATAATAAAACAAATCCAAGAGTTTCTTGACAAAGAGGTTATCATGCCAAGCACATTGTCATGCGGGTCACCAATTGTTTTAGTACTAAAGAAATATGGTACATGGCGTGTGTGTAGATTTCAGAGCCTTGAACAAGATTATGGTAAAGAATCATTACCCTCTTCCTCGAATTGATGATTTGCTTGATCAATTGAAAGATGTTGTGTATTTCACTAAGTTGGACTTGAGGAGTGGTTATCATCAGATTAGGATTGTTGAAGGAGACACATGGAAGACAAATTTCAAAACAAAGCAAGGTTTGTATGAATGGATGGTTATGCCATTTGGGATTTGTAATCCTCCTGCAACATTCATGAGAGTTATGAAAGATGTTTTAAGGCATTTTCTTGATAATTGTGTAATTGTCTACTTGGATGACATATTTATATTTAGAAAATCTCATGAAGAACATGTTAGGCATGTGAAACAAGTCTTAGATGTCTTGAAGAAAGAAAATTTGTTGTTAAATATGTCTAACTGTGAGTTTGGAAAGACCTCATTAGTTTACTTGGGACATATTGTTGCAGGGGGGAAATTGAAGATAGATCCCACAAAGGTCAAATTCATTTTAGATTGGCCTAAGCCCAACAATGTAACAGAGGTTAGAAGCTTTTTGGGAGCAGCCCAATATTGGAGAAAGTTTATTTCTAGCATTTCCTCAATTGCAACTCCATTACATGTTGTCACAAGCATTAAACAAGTTCTCCAATGTGGAGGTAAACAACAAAAAGCTTTTGATGCATTGAAGGAGAAAATCAGTTTAGCTCCAGTGCTTGCACTTCCTGATTTAAGACAGCCATTTGAGATACAAACATATGCAAGTAACTATTCCATGGGAGCAGTCTTGTTGCAACATGGTAAGCCCATATGTTTTCATTTTGAAACTTTTAATGGTGCAGTAGTTAATTATCCTACATATGAAAACGAATTTTATGCATTGGCGCAAAGTGTGAAAAAATGGAAACATTATTTGTTGGGAAAAGAAACTATTATTCGCACTAATCATCAACCTTTGAAATACTTGCAATCACAAACTAAGCTACAACAAGAAAGTCATTTCAGATGGATGGGCTTCTTGCAGCAATTCCACTTAGTGATAAGGTATAAGAAAGGAATTTATAACAAGGTTTTTGATATGCTTTCTAGGCCTATTATTAGTGCTTCAGTTATTCTTAAGCATAATTCTATCATGCATGAGAGATATGTCTAACAATATGTTTTAGATGTTTATTTTAAAGATGTATATGCAACTTTGTGTTAAGATAACCAAGTAGAGGAATTGGATTACCATGTGCATGATAAACTTTTGTATCATCTTGGAAAGATATGTATTCCACAGGGTGAAAGAGTCAACATCATAAGGGAATCACATTCTTCTCTTATTGTTGTCCATTTCAGTGTAGGCAAGACGGTGGAAAATCTACAAAGGTATTGCTATTGGCAAAAAATGAATGAAAGTGTATCACGATATGTAAGAGGGTGTTATTTATGTGCTACAAGTAAGACTAGAAATAGAAAGTTAGGATTGTATACTCCACTTCCAGTTCCTTCCCATCCTTGAAAAATCATTTCCATAGACTTTGTAGGAGGATTAACTATGTCTAAAAAAAATCACGATTATCTTTATGTTGTGGTTGATCGTTTCAGAAAAATGTGTATTTTAATTCCTTGTAAGAAGCAGGTTACAGCAGAAAAAACTACACAAATGTTCTTCCAACATGTATGAGTACATTTTGGGTTGCCCAAATCCATTATTTCTAACCGTGATTATCGATTTCCTTGGAATTTTTGGTCAAGCTTATGGGCACTCATGGACACCAAGTTGAAAAAGAGCACAACATTCCATCCACAAACTGATGGTTAGACAGAAGTGGTGAATAGAAAAATAGTACATTTTCTTAGTGGTTATTGCAGCAAACATCCTAATATTTTGGATGAGCACCTACACTACATTTATCATGCTTATAACCGGGATAAGCATTCATCAACTCAAAAATCTCTATTTGAGGAATGTGTTTGGTTATTTGCCAAAATATCCTTTAGATTTTATCTCTGGGAAGGATGTTTCTATTGATGGTCATTATGGCATTGATAGAGAAAAGAATTTAATTGAACAAATTCAAATGGTGCATCAAATGGTACAAAACTAGTTGGAAAAGAGCCAAGCCAAGTACAAGACAAGACATGACAAACATTGTGTTAATCACACTTTCCAAGTTGGAGATGAAGTTTGGATTTACATTAGCAAAGAGAGGCTTAAAGGAGAAGGTAAAAAGTTGAAACCAATCAGATATGGACCTTTTAAGATTCTTGAAAAAATTGGTAACAATGCCTTCCTTTTGAATTTGCCTCCTTATATGCAAATGTATGCAGTTGTTAATGTTGATAATTTGAGATTGTATAAGCCTCCTTTGATTGATGACAAGAAGAGCATGTTCAGATTCCTTCAATAGATTACTTCTCGTCAGAATATCTTTCATAATTGCAACAGGGTACCATCCTTGACAGAAAGACAAGAACTTCAAAACGAAGGAATGTGGAGTACCTTCATGTTGGTCTCAAAGGCACAAATACAAGAAAAGCTAAATGGATTGAGGTTGGAAGGGTGAGGGAAATGTAACCTCGTCTATAGGTTGACTAAAATAGTCTTTTGGAGATCCAAAAGATTCTCAATGGGGAGAAGTGATCCACAGGATCAAAAAATTCTCAAAAATCAAAGTGTTTGAAATTGCTCGAAAATGGTTTCATTGCGTAGATCTCATTCTCATGATCCCAACGCAGCTTGAACGGGCTCAAACAGAGTTTGTATGGAAAATATATGGTGTTCTGTCTGCAAGAGTTGGGAAGAAGGGTGTGCATGAGATGCACGTCTATCTAACTGACAGTTGTCCACTCATGTGTGGTTGTTTCTTAGACAACTGCACATTAGTGCGCAGTTGTACAAGGAACAAGTGTTCACATGTGCGCAACTACCTAGGGGAAAATCCGTGCACTGTGGGTAGGCCAAGGGGTTGTGATTTTTTGATATTTTTATGTTTTTTTATGGATGATGAGGTTGATCAAATGTTTTTGTGTGGATGCAGATGATCAGTAGAGAACATAGCACTATGTCAGTCCACTAGAAAGAGCATGACTGGGACCGGTTATGAGATGCGGTGAGGGAGATGTCGAGTCTGCAGAGACACTTGGAAGCTTGCAGGTTGCTCAATTTCTTTGACTTCCCTTTGATACGATCGCAATATTTCCTGCTACAGTACTTGATTGGGATGTGGAGCACTGATATGCAGTGTTTCATTGTGAGGGGGGAGAAGATGACATTCTTTGCTATAGAGGATGTGTACTTCTTGATGAGACTCCCATTCTGTGGGAGGGAAATAGCCACTGATCCCCATCTACCTGGGGAGGATCAAGTGGAGAACATGTCGGCTCGCCATTATACTGGGCCAAACCCTATGTCAGGTTCGGTCATCTGCATCGAGGCCATTGATGACCTCTTGAATGAGTGTATTGCATCTATGGTGGTGAGGATCTATAGATCCTTGGGTAATCAGCAGATCACAGGTGGTCAACTGAGGGTGGTGGAGCAGGTCCTAGATGGGGACCTATTTGCATGGGGTGTGTTGATGCACACTAAGATGATGGCGCACTTGAATTGGTGTTGGTGAGATGACTCTGGTGATTTTGATTTCGGGTCCATTCTGGTGGCCTGATTCTTAGAGAGGGTGCCTCTGTTGTGCCCGAAGATTCTAGTAGAGCTAGCGAGGCGATGAGAGTCGTGAATGATGCGGTGGGCCCATGTGTTGGCCCGACATGGAGGTGAGGAGGGTGACCACTATTTCATGACCATGATGGCTCGAGTGTGGCACCAGATGTCACAGGTTATCCTAAGCTATCCATATGTGGGAATGGACTATCGACATGATCCAGATATGGTGTTGCCTCCTAGGGAGAATTGGGACCGGTGAGGTATGTGTTGTAGTTTTATGTTTTGTGATTTTGATAGATACCATTTATTCATATGTATATGGATGCTAACACTATCTCTGGTGTTGTTTTGTAGATGTTGGTCCCAAAGGACAAGAGGTAGAGGTTTTCGGGAAGCTGGCCTGCTGGGGACCAGCTCGCCAGGCGCCTGCAGAGTCGAGGGTTGGACAGAGGCGACGGCGAGATGACTCTAGTGATGGACCAGTGAGAGAGCCACAAGGAGATGTTAGGGTCATGTTGGAGGATCTGTGCAGACGTTTCGAGCGGGTTCTATAGGGTGTGCCTGAGGGTATGTGGGCCCACATCTAGTATGAGGAGGTCCTGGACCAGTGTGTGGGGGTACTAGCAGAGTGGCAGACCCTGATTCGTCGAGCAACAATGGTAGGGGAAGCGATGACTATTCGGCGACCTTCTGGAGCTGGAGGGCCCCCAGCTAGTGTAGCACCTCAGGATTATAGAGGACCTGGGGGGGAGCTCCGGGGGCACCTTGAGTGCCAATTTTTGTATGTATGGGGTTGGGAGCCTGATTTTGTATAGGGTACTTGATACCCATTTTGTACTCATATGGGTGAGGGGATTCATGGGCCTATGGGCTATTGTATATTTTTTGTAAACACTTATGACCTTTGATGATATATATATATATATATATATATATATATATATGGATATATTTTGATCATGCGGGTCTCTATTCTTTATGTTCTTGTGTATGATGCATTTTTTATCTATTGTGACAAATGTATGATGCTATGTATATAATGTTGTTTAATGTAATAAATATCAATCTAATACTAGGTCATCCATGTGATCTTCTACTTGATTAAGTGTCCTTGGAATATGTGTAAATGTGATGGAATCAAAGTTGCGAGATAAGAGTCTAACTTGCAAGTATTTGCGAAAGAGGCAAGGATCGTGAACATGATATACATTGTTGAGTTGCAGGATGATAAGCTAGGAATCTAATAGAATGAGAAGGTGACGAATGTGGCGATGACTAGCCTCGAAGAGGAGACCAATGACGACGTCGTATTCATCTTGGTTGTTGGTGGTCAAGCCAAAACATATGCCACTCGAGTGGAGCAGGATATGTGAGGGGGTATAGAGGGCCCAAGCGACCGAAGTGAGATTCTGGGTCCAACGGCTGGCACCATCGGCATAACCGATGTGGTAGGTTGATGTATGATGCATCTATCAATAACACAGATGATATATCAGACATGAGGAGTGGTGGTGGTAAAGAAGACTAAAAGCTCTACAAATGTGTACAAAGAAAAACCAAAGGTAGGGGGGCTACGCTTAGGCGTAAAACTTCTTTAAGTACAACCTGTTAATGGGTTCTTTGATAGGGTAGCCTTTGGGGGAGGCCAAGATGTAGGCACCTTTAGTGAGGCAATGTTAGATGATGAAGGGTCCATGCCATAATGACTTGAATTTCCCATGGTCGAGAGTATCTTGGGCAATATCATAGGCTAACACGAGATCACCTTTGTTGAATGAGCGAAGGTTGACATGGCGATCAAAGGTGGCTTTGGAATGTTTTTTGGCTGCCTCATTGTGTTGTAATGAAGATCAACGGTCTTCATCAAGGGACTCTAAGGTCAGCAGGCACTGCTCCAGTGGAGTAGTGTCAGGTAATAGCTCTATGGACGTGCATAACATGGGGATTTCGCACTCGATAGGGAGGGTGGCTTTGATCACATGGACGAGGTGGAATGGTGTAACATCAATGATAGTTTTGACTATCATGTGATAAGCCCATAAAGAGAAAAACAACATATGATGCCAATTGTTCTTATGTTTGTTGACGGTACGTTGTAGCATGGTTTTGAGGAATTTATTGACAACCTTGACCTTCCCATTAGACTGAGGGTAGTACGGGGAGGAAAACTCATGGGTGAAACCTAACTTTGAGGAGAGTTCTACAAATATCTTGTTCTCAAAGTGTTTACCATGATATGAAACTAACTGTAGTGGGACTTGAACTAGGTAATGACATGGTTGAAGAAAAAATGTGTTGTTGTGTCAGCGGTGTTGTTAAATGTGGGCATGGCTTTGACCCATTTGGTAAAGTAATCCACTGCCACGATAATGTACTTATGTCCATTATTGGATGGAGGATGGAAAGTCATGAAGTCTATGCCCCATTTACAGAAGGGGTCGATTGTGATGATTGGATGTAGAAGAGATGGTCAAGCTCGTGCTTTGTTTGCATAAAGTTGTCATTTATCGCATTACTTGACAGCGTGGATGCAGTCATGAAAAAAAGTGGGCTAGAAGTACCCTACTCGAATGATTTTTTGGGCGGTGGACGTACCTGAGAGGTGACCACCACAAGCGCCATTATGGCAATCGTTCAAGACTCTGTCAACTTCGTCGATGGTAAGACATCGTCGAAGAATGGTGTCGACCTTGTGTCGATAGAGAATGTCTTCGATGAGGAGGTATCGGGGGGCATGATGGAGAATGCGTCAACAATCATCTCGAGAGGGATGAGACCCAAACTTCTATGTACGAAGGTAGACGAGAAGGTCGTTGTACCAGGGGTCATCGGAGGGAATAAAGAAGAGGTGTTCATCAAGGAAATCCACATTAATGGGAGAAGCTTTAGCGTGTGAGGGAAAAGTCGTAATGAGTTCGGTGAGGACATGAGATTTCTTTCTTTTGTGAGTAGATAACTCCGGATCGTATTCCTAGAGGATAACGATCCATCAGGATTGTTTTCCATTAATCTGTCGTCGACTAAGAAAGTACTGCATGGGGTTGGAATCTGCGATGACCTTAGTAGTTCGAAGCATGATATAATGTCGCAATTTTTGGACTGCGAGGACAACTACTAATGTAATTTTCTCATCATGATTATACTTCAAGGGTGTCCCTGAAAGGTTTTTACTAATGTAGTAAATGACATGTTCATGCCCATCATCCCCTAGTTGGACAAGGACTCCTGCTACTGAGATGGTTAAAGATGATAAGTAGAGGATATAATCGCGATCATAGTTTGGGGGACTAATCAAAGGGGCATTGGATAGGGAGGATTTGAAATCATCAAAAGTTGATTAAGCATGTTCGTCCCATCAAAATGGGATATCATGACGTAGTAAGTGGAGAAAACCATGTGTGTGAGTGGCGTAGTCTGAAACAAAGTGACGTAAAAAGTTGGCTATGCAGTTGGCGTAAATTCCTCAGTGGTGTAATTTATGTGATAGCTTGGACCTTGAGGGGGTCCACAGTGATGTTGTGTTGGGACACAATGAACCCAAGGAGGTGCCCAACAGAGACGCAAAATACACACTTGAGGGGGTTCAAGCGGATATTATATTGGCGACGTCGTTGGAAAAAAATACGTAAGTCGTCTAAATGATGGGTTCACTTTTTGGATAGAGTCATGAGGTCATCCAAATAAGCAAGGATGATGCAAGAAAGATCATGAAAAACATAGGTCATGGCCCGTTGAAATGTAGCATTGGCGTTTTTTAGTCCAAAAGGCATGACAGGATAAGCAAAGGTACTCCAAGGGGTTGTGAAAGCGGTTTTGTATTGATCTGTTGGGTGCAATTGAATTTGATTATATCTGGAGAACCCATCTATAAAGGATAGTGCCTCGTGGTCGGCACAATCATCGATGATTTAGTCGATGAACAAGGTTTGGAAGCTGTCTTTAGGACAAGCATGGTTGATATCATGAAATTCTGTGCAGACGCGAATAGTTCCTTGTTTTTTGTTAACAAGGACAAGGTTGGAGACCCATGAAGTGTACACAATGGGGTAAATGAAACCAGGAACATGTAACTTGTCAATTTCATCTTTGATAGTCGCGTATTTGGATGGGTGGAGTGGGCATTGCTTTTGACGAACAAGGGAAACATATGGCCATGTTTCGATTCGATGTTCGACTATAGAAGGATCGAGGCTAGGCATCTTTGTATATGACTAGGAAAAAATATCCCGATATTCCTGAAAGCGATCTTTATAAGAAGTGAGTTCTTCGAATGAGCATGGAGTGCCAATGGTGATTTCTTCTACGATTCCCGGTTTAATGGAAATTTCAATTTTGACAGTGGGGGAGATGTTGGCCATGTTTCCTTCTTCAAAAGCATCTGGGGCAGGGATAGGGTCGTTAAACCAGTCTATATGCCCTGAAGGAATAAAATCCTTGGTTTCGATTGAACACAAGGAATCTTGGGTAGGAGGGTGAAAGGCCTCCTATGAAAGGAAAAGTATTCGATGATAGAGCGAATTCTATGGGAAATCGGGGGGTAGTGAGTTCTTCTAGGATATCTTCATTATAGTGAAAAATGAGAGAATACAGGGGATCCTGGGAGGTGACAGGGGAATTGTCAATGTGTAAGTGTTATTGTCCTCAAGTGGTGAGGATGTAGAAGGGATAACGTGTACCTGGTGTGAGGGCCCGCTGGACATAAAGAAAATGTTATGATACTTTGGATGGTACTTCGTTCACTTGAGGACTGACGACGAAATATAACGAATTTCAGTAATGTGAGCCTCTATGGAGGGTGACTGAGGGGGCTTTGGCCAAGACATGTGGAATACTACGGCTAAGGTTTGACAAAATTGAGGTAGAGCTGGGAAATGATGAGTGTAGTGGCCATATTCTGAGAATATGGCACAAGAGAATTTGGTTCATAACCCTTTATTGCATGTGGTTGAGGACTTCGTAGTAGCAGTGAATGTACTTGGTGGAGTATCAAGCAATGGGGTTTCTTTGGGGATTTGGATAAGGTTGCGTAACTCGAGAAGAGTAAGACATCTATTGGTGGGGTGTCCTTCTCTTTTGTATAGTTTGCAAGGAGGTTGAGCTCAGGGAGGGAGCGAAGCTATGGGCTCGTTCTTCCTTCGTCTGCCCCCAATGGTGGTGGTATTGCTGCTAGTTGGGGGTGGGGGTGGTGTGGTAGGAGCCTATACTGGGATCTGCATCAGTAATCCCTTTGTCTGAGGAGGGAGATATGGTGTAGGAACCATCATGGGTGGATGAAGATACCATACAGAGATGGAAAAAACCATGTTAGGAAGCGTGTTGTGCTACTTATATGTCTAATATAATGCACTCATTAATTATCAATTCAGGATTTGTAATGAACAGAGTTACAAGACACCAGTAAGAAAGGTAATTCCTAATGTCACGAGTATAGAATCAAACTAGATTATGTATGCTAGAAACAAATCAAAATAGCAATCTATAATGCACTTTGGTTGTCCTTCATAGAGAGGCTATCTATTCAATTATGGCACATGCAAGTATGAGATGGAATCGGTTTCATATATCAACTCTAATTTCTGAACCAGAAAACTAATTATGCAATCCACACTTTCTGAAAGGAAGTTAGACATCAATCAGCATAGCATGGGTAGTTCAATAGTCAATATGTTGATTCTGCTGTGGTTCACAATGAACTTCACTAGTTCTCCTCCAAGTAGTTTTGACTATTGCTGCCAACAGCTATGATCACTCAAGGAAATCAAACTCATGAGAACAGAAACAGAGCATATGTAAAAATAGAGCAACTAAAGATCTAAGCAATTATAGAAAGGAAATCTTAATCTAAGCTACATTGCTATCATCTAACAGAGTTAGAACTTTAACTAATTCAATGTTTAAAGTATTGAAAACAAACACTAATGTTAATCTACGAAGAGGCTGACCTTTGTTGGGCGGTGGGACCTTACTGCTTCAACAGGTCAGCTGTTGAAGTCTATAGGAAGCTTTCTTTTAAGACACACATTAATCTCACTCACACTTCAAAACATAAAATCAAAACTCTCTTTAACAACTCAACTCATTCTCAATCATGGATAATCAGAATATGGAGATAAAATGACTTTTCATTAATCTTTACTCAGAAATGTTCTATACTATAATACGTTGCTTACACATTGATAATATGCTAACTCTCTTATTCTACCATCCTTGCCACGGCTATTTAATAGTCTGCATCGTGAAACACAAGGAGGCGAAGTGATTTGCAAATCATTCAGTCGTTTAAGTTTAATCATTCGGTTACATATTTAGCCTCATCCTCATGACACAAAGTGCACGAGGATGAGGCAATTAACAAATTGTTCTTATCATAGCCTTGCTAAACGAATAGACATCCACCAAGAGGTGAGATCTGGCACTTAACTTAGTGCATTAGGCTCTTCCATATCAGTACCAGATTGTCACAGACAGATGGTACCGGATCACGACAGGGCACAAAAGGTGGTACCGAATCATAACAGAGCGTGTTCGTTGGTACCAGATCACCACAGGTAAGATTTAGTATTGGACGTGTTTGGTACCGGATCAGACAGCAACAATCTTGGTGCACAGGTACTGGATCATGACAGAGCTGGTACATGAATGCTAGACATCTAGGGGTCAAAGATTCACATATGACAAATTGAGCATTAGTATATGAAATATTTAATTCCTTAACTCAATAAACCACAAAATACATGAATTAACCATACTTTACCTTATGACCTTAATACTGGCAAGTGGTAGCGTTCTTGTCATTCATTCAAGCTTTAAGTAGGTCCAAAAAGGTATAGGTGAAGAGAAAAGTAGGGTAATGAGAATGTCAATTTCAGGTCTCAACATTCCCCCATACCAAAATCATTGCATGTCCTCATGCAATTGAAAACAAAACCCAAAATTTTCTAAACTTGAGACTGTGTTATTTACTTGGGTGGATCAATGATATTGATGGCTGAAGCCTCTTCTCTTAGCTCCCTTTTGATGACCCTGACGTATTGTAGGAATCGTAATACCTTCTTGATCTTGTTAGAGGTCTCTTCATGGTTGTCTTGAATTTGTTGGTTGATTTCTTTCAACTGCTCATTTTCCTTTTTGATATATCTATCCAAGATCTGATATTCCTTTACTTCCTGTTGGAGTTCCTGATTTTGTTTTTGTAATTCCCCAATCCTTTTCTTCATGTGTTCTCTTGTCAAGTTCTTTGTTGATTCTACCATTGTTGGTTGGGTGCACTCCCTTTCCTCGACTTCCTCCCTCATCCCACATAGAGTAATAGTGGCTTGCTCTTCCGTCAGACTAGGGATGTCATCTTGAATTGGTAGATCCTCAGAAGGGGAGGTAAGGTCGATTGGATCTTTCTGTGTATGAGGACTAACTATTGTTTTTCCCTTCTTTGCCATGCTCCTTGTAGTTCTTTTACAAGGAGGTACCAGATCAGGAATGCTTGCAGGCTTCCTTTTATTCCTCTCTAATTGTGAAATGGTGACAGGGGGTTGTGCCATAGACTATTTACTCTTAGTTTCTGAGCTATGCTTCCTTTTCTTTATCATTTTCTGATGGTCCTCTTTCTCAACTGCCACCGCGGAAGTATCCTCAACTACATTGTTTTTACCTTTTAATTCAGAGATTTTAGAAGTCTTGTTCACTGTGGAGGAGGACCCTGCCTTTTCATGTTGGCTCACTGCCCTAGATGATGGTGGAGTTGTTTTATCCTTCTTGCTCTTTTTATCTTGGGGTTCCACTATGTTGGGTTTCCTCCACAGATTTGTTTCCTATGGGAAGGTGTTGTGTGATAAGGGTTTTCCAATTAATCATTTGTTTCCTAAGCTCATGCAAAACTAGCATTTTAATGAAACCTTGATGGTAGATGTTAGTCTTTTCTATTTTGGAGATGGATTTAACACCCCTTACCATTTTATTCAAACTCATCCATAGAAAATAGGGAAAATCGATTTCAGGGCCTCCTTCAAAATGCAATAGGAGCCTAAGGTGATAAATGAAAGTCATGGCATACCTACCTTCACAGGTGACAAATCGTTGAAGACTAGTAATCATTGGATGGTATTCTTCTTTGATGTAATTTCTAGGGATCCCTTTCTTCCAGTCGGGATGCTAATGATTTGCCTTCAAGAATTGTTGGCACATCTCTTTGTTAATTCCCACACCTTTGAAGTATTTAAATCCTCTGCTAGACAGTCCCGTAACCTCCCTTACTGTTGCTTCATTAATTATCAGTTGTAGATTTCCTATATGTGTCGTCTCTCCATCATATCCTTTTATAAATTCCCGAGATATCTTCTTATTCCAGCCTGTAAACTTTTCAAGAAAAGGTATCCGCCCCAATCTAGCATATTTTTCTTGACATAATTGGTATTCCTCGGTTTCCCTATAAATTTGGAAAACCAGTTCGTGTCTCGTAAAAACCATCGTTATAAGTTGAGAAAAGGGTTGGGTTGTAGCACAAGGGTGTAGTGAATTGATGGAGGGTTTGGTACCAGAAAGGATCAGGCTCAGAACTGGAGGGAAGCTTATGACAGGGGGAAGTATGGTGATGGTGTTGCGGATGGTAAGTTTGAGTGAGGGTGTTGTAAGGAAAAATTATGACCAAAAGAGGCTTATCTGGATGGCTTCACCACCAGATAAGCTATTTCTTATCTACCCATTACTGTGATGATGAGGATAAGACGTCGGGTATCAGGGCATCATTTTAGAATAGGTGATTGGACTTTCGGGGGGTGAAATTAATGTTGGATTGTGGTTCATGATATGTGATAGGTTTGTGAATTTGCTTGAGGACGAAATATATTCGTGGGTTATCATTGCTATGTATGCTTCATATTTTGATATGATTTTTTCCTTTAACCATGTTCAAGAGCTATGAGAGGTTTAATTAGGTTTAGGCATATAGGTATGAGGGATACGCGCATGGGTTTAATACTAAGGTTGTAGGGTCTAGTGTAGCTTTTCATATTTATTGTAGTTTTATGAGCATAGGAAAATAAATACCATTTTACCTTTGCTTTCACCTTTGTATGATCGATGCCCATAGTATGTGTGACTGCTTGTAAATTTTCAAAATTCATCCTTTTAAACTGAAGCTCCCTTGATGTAGGGACCATACTTAATTAAATCCAAAATTTCATACATCTAAACATATAATTCCTTTCTCATACATAAATAATTCATTCACCATCATATAAGCATAAATATTCAGCAGAAATTAAAATTTATCCACAGCATGAAAATAACTCAGCAAATTCATAATTAAAATACCTCCTTCTGATGCTAATTCCCACTGCTCTGGTTGTCCTTTCCCTGCTTCCTTGCCCAGCCTGATGCACTGACCCAACTCTACCCAAACCGACTAACCTCCCAGCCAGCTAGGAGAAGCCTATCCGGCTCCATAGCTCCAGGATACTGAAAGGAATCCTGGCCCCCATGCCCAAAAACCCCAGCAACCCGATGCCCCCTGCGATGGTTCACTAAAACTACAGAACCCAACAACAAAACCAGAAAATCCAAACCAGAACTACATTCTCCTCTCCCATAATTCTTCCTTCCCCCTATTCTCATGATGCCCTCCCGTAGGACTCTTCCCCCGTCATATCTTCCTCTTCACTAACTCTCCTCCCCCTCATTAATTTCCTTATCTCCTCCTTTATTACCTTAGCCCCCTTCTTTAATTTCCTTATCTCCTTCTTTATTACCTTATCCTTAATTTAATGCTTCATTCCCCCCTTGCATACGTAAAGTATTTAATAAAATAAATTAAAATTATTAAGCCCATTTAATTCATTACTCAAATAATTAATGAGTCAATTAATTAATTAATTAATCATTGACAGATATGAACAAGTAATTAATAAAAAAATAATATTATTAAGAAATAATTATTATTTAACTAAACATATTAGGACAGTCAGATTATCAAATTAATTATAATTAATATTCCCTATGCATCTATTTAACCAGGGTTGTTACATACACCCACCCTTTAGGAAACTTCGTTCTGAAGTTGAGGTATCTCATGGTACAAAGGAAAAGAAACATGGTTCACACATTCATAACAATTAACCGACACTATTAGTAAGTAAGTCAAGAAAACTCATACATACTAGTGTATATGTACAAGAAATGCATGTGTAGCTATTACATACAAGTCTCATGCATGTACTAATAATCAATAACTATCACCCTTTAGTAAT
>JASDQU010102113.1:229936-247270 GCA_032191745.1 Picea mariana
TGGTAATATTGTTCCTTTACCGCATCCAAAAAACAATCCCAAGTGGGCTCGACCCCATATATTCCAGAATCCTCTATGGAAATTTGCTCCCAGTAAGTTTCCCACCAATGTTTGACATGGGGGAGATTTTTAAGGAGTGTGAAGGTGATCTTTTACCTATCGGGAAAATTATGAATAGACAAATAACCTTCTAACATATTTAACCATTTTTCTAGGGAATCTGCATCTATCTGACCTTCAAATATGGGAATATAAAATTTAACCTGTACCTTGAAAGGAGAGGTTCTTCGAAAGTGGATTTTTGATGAAGATGCACCTGTTTCTATCAATAGGTGTTGAAGGATGTGGGAAAAGTTCTCCATCATTTCATCCCTCTATCACGTGAGAGCTTGCTTAAGCAACATATTAATTGAATCGTCTGCTCCATAGTTTTTCTTTTCTTCCACCATGGAGGGTTTCTTGGGAATGAGAGAGTGATTGTATTCAAGAGAGACAAGCTCGATACCCAACTTTCTATACTCGGAACTCATCGGGGACATGCACTAAATAAAGATCAAGAGAAGCCTACTCTGATACCATTGATCCAGATTATTTTCGACACAAAATGAGAGTGGAGATATAATAAAGAAATGTACAGAGATATCTTAGATATCCAATAATATAACATAAATGTATCAAAAATGCAACCATAAACACAGAGATATAGTAATGCACAATTTTCTATTAATGAGAGAAAATGTACAAAGACTGTAAAAAAAATACAGAGTGAAAGACTCACTAGAATGGTGGCAAGTTATCTCTGAGAAGAGATGTGTTCGATACTCGCATTTGAAAGAAGCTGATTTTAAAATGAGGCTTCGAAGGCCTTTTTATCATAATTAAAATAAAAAATCTAACCTCGAAAGATGAAAAGGAAACAATTTTGTGGACCCCATTTTCGGTAGTTTGGTGTATCAACTTCCCGGGGACATAACTTTGGCAGATGATCTCCCTTTGGGGTGCACGATAGCTCTTTTGAAAGGTATCATCAAGGAGATTAATTTAAGGGGCTCAATAGGCCTTCAACTATCATTGAGAAGGTTGATCTAAAAAAACCTTCATTTAGGCCCTCAAAATGGCCTCGGAAGTAAAAACTGCTAAAAATAATAAATTTCCAAAATTACGAGAAAATTGTTTTGAGTGAGTTGGAAAAGGTGGGTGGCCACCGATATCCACTTGGATCATAGTGCTTCGTTCATGAGTACTCTACCCGAGGACCATCAACCTCATGTCCATCCTCTACCTTCTTCACATGTATTGTCTTCTTCCCGTTCTTCCTCTTCGCCTAGTGAAAGCTATGTAGCTGGTAACCAGGTGAATAATAAGAAGAAGAAAACAAAGATTAATAAGAATAAAAATAATATAGGGGGAAAACTTCCAACCATTTTGGGACATGTTGGAAGCGATCAACTAACTACTATTCATCATGTTGAGAGTATTGATAATGTCGAGAAGTCTACCAAGACACATCACAAGCCCAAATTCTTTTGCAGGATTTATAAGGGTGACCACCTACTTAAGTATTTCCATGGTCTTCCAAAGGTTGTAGAGGCGTGGTATCAGGGTTCTCAACCTGCATCATTAGTCGTTGTAGGTCGTGTTGGTGACAAACCATCAACTAGTGATAATCAGAATGGAAGTAAGAAGGGTAAAGTCAAATTTCCTTGCTTGTTATGTAATGAGATGCACCGCAGTTACCTCTTCCCTCGTATGGATGAGGCTTCATATCTATTGGAAAATATTTCTAATGTCCAAAAAGAACTTCCATATCCCAACTTTCCATTGGTTGATTAATTGGTCAATATGATTCCATCATCGGTCAATCTGGTTGATTAGGTAATCCATCTGGTTCCATCCTCAGTTGAGTCTGTCGGTCAAGTGATCGATATGATTTCACCTTTGATCGATCTCATTGTCCCCTTGGAGAGTGAAGATAAAGGGGTCGATCCAATACTACCTTTGGTCAATCCCACTCCTCTTTTGAAGAGTGAGGATGTCCCTCAGATCTTTCTCAAGGATGATTTTAAGGATGGAAATTTATTTTAAAATGTAGAAACCTTGACGAATATTACTAATCCGTAATAAGTCAACTCTAAATGTTAGGCGATATTTTTTAAAAAATATTCAAATTTTAAGTATTTTATATAGTTTTTATAAAATTTTGGCTATTTTTAAGGTAAAATAATTTTATCCTATAGAATTTGGGCGAATCATTTTTAAAATAACGAATCTCTTTTTTGGAAAAACCATGGAAAATTAGCCCATGAGCAAAATTTAGCCCCTAAAATCATCCATCGTCTTTCTTGTTTCTACATATTTTGTTGGAAAACTGAGAGGGGGGGGGGGTGAATCAGTTGTTACTATTCTTAAACAATTATACCCATTTAAAAATCTTCATAGAAAACTCAATCACGATCACAATGATATAGGAAAGTAAGCACTAGAATATTAAACATCAATCACACACATGAAATACACAGAGACAGATATTTCCTGAGGAAACCCATAAAGGGAAAAACCTCTTCTTGATATAATAAGTAATCTTTATTTTCTTTACATTATCATTCCTATGAGAAAGAACTCATTATGAGGCTACCACCTCTGTCTTGCAATCTGCAACTTGCTGAGAGCACCAACTCTCTAGTTTCTCTAGCACCCACTAGAAGGAAGCACCAACTCCCTGAGTGCTCTAGCACCAACTGGATGGAAGCACCAACTTCTAGTCACATAGGCACCAACCTATATAAAAGAGAACAATAGTTCTCCATTACACCACCCTGCCACCCTAGTTTTTCTGGATGTAACCAGATGGAAGCTACAAATCCCTATTCTTAAGGCACCCACTTGAAACTCTGAGGACACCAATCGTCCCAGGTACCTCCCTACCACCATGAAATATAAATATTTTCCTTTTAAAACTTATCATAGTGATACATCATTTATCTATGGCTTACCGGTCACATCATTGTTTAGCTACATTGCTCTGCTCTGCCTGCATCAGTGTCTCTCTACTCACATCTTTTTGAGCCTTTTGAGATTCTTCTCTGTCTCTGCATGCACACCTCGAATTTCTCTTCTTCTCTCAGATATGCATCTCTGTTCCTCCCTTCTTCTATGCTTCATCTCCTGCACAACATGCTTCTACATGCATTGATCACACACAATCACAGCTCCCATCTCCTCTATGTTCTGCGTTTTTATATTCTCTATGCACCTTCTGCATGCCTCATGTGAAATGCCTCTGCATGCTCTTTACAGTCACTTTTTTTCCCCAACATGTTGTTCACCTCATCTCTACCTCACACCTACATAAATCCACAGTAGAATCACCTTCCTTCATAGTTCTACGTTCCTTTCTCACATCGAGTCATCTCATGATCATCATCACAACTCTTCATCTTCTCTGGCAGTTATGTTTCCTATGAGTTCATCATTAGTGGCCATTATGGTGAGATTCCTTAGACTCTCTAGCAGTTGATAGTCTTTGTATTCTCTTTCATTATCGAATCTCTTCATCATCACTGGACGTTATCCTGAGATTCCTTGGATTATCTGGTAGTCAAGACTCTTCATCTTCTTTGTCGATCACCCTGAAGTATCTTTGAATTCTCTGTGCAGAAACAATTAGTGGTTTCTAGAAGTTCCCCAAAGAACCTTCACGCCCTCATGCTCTTGGCATCTTTTCCCTTTCTGTGAAGAAATACACAGTGGGCGCTATCTCTTCTAGCTAAGCCCCTTCCTTTCACACGACCACTGGCGGTGACCATTCACCTATCCAATAGGAGCTTCGGGACTCGCGACCTCGAGGATCTTGGTATGAGACATCTCAACTCTCCCAAGCCACTATATACAAAATGGAGCTTAGCTGGAATATCTCCTTCCTCTCACATGACCACGAGCTGTGACCGAATGCTAAACATAAAGTGATTTCGCGATTTCGCATATCGCGACCTCTTGCTGTGAGTTTCTTTCAAACTCCTGAAACACGAAACATCGAAATGGAGCTTAGCAGCGCTAGATCCTTCAATTCTATTCCTCTGATGTGACCACAAGATATGACCAGGGGCCAAACATGAGGGTGTTTCACGATTTATCATATCGCGACCTCCTGCTGTGAGTTTCTTCCAAACTCCCGAAACACGAAACTCCGAAATGTTTCATATCAGATCAACGGTCTAGATCCTTGGGGATCCGACAATCTAGATCATTTAACTACTTTGCATATCACGAGTTCATGTGCCATATTCCTTTGACTCCTCCAATTTGAAAGTCAACAAAATTCCAATTCCTTTCCATGTGTCCTCTGGCTCTAATGACCAGAATTGTTTTGCGACCTCGTGTATCGCGAGTTCCCACAAATCTCACCTTTGACTTCTCCAGTTTATGAGTCAGTAAAATTCCATTCGCTCGCCACATGTCCTTTGGCTCCAATGGCCAGGATTGTTTTGCTGCCTCGCATATCGTGAGTTTCCACAACTTGCACCTTTGACTTCTCTAGTTTGCGAGTCAACGAAATTCCAATCGCTCGCTACATTTCCTCTGAATCCAACAGCCAGGATCATTTCATGACCTCGCATATCATGAGTTTGAGGGGTTAGAGAACCTTATTCTTTTGACCTTTCAGTCAATGAAATGTTGATCTTTCACCACGTGTCATCTCTGACGATGGATAGTTCCGATGACTTCGAAACTTGTCTCATGCACTTTCTTTATATTCCAACAGTTGTTGGTCTACGCACTCAGATCTAACGCCTAACATATGATCTCCTCGTCTAGACTTCCTTTGGTCACTAGATTCTGATCCGATGACTAGTGTTGCTCCTCCTTAATAGGTTATGCTTCCTCCCAACCTGGAAGAATGAATAATTTTCAAACACCTTGACCTTTGAACCTTGGTTGCACTTCTGGAAAGTGCAAAGCGCTATCTCTTCTAAGATTTTCTTTTCTTGCATAATGTTCACTCCTTGCCTATTTTCCATCGATGCACACTCACGATATTCCTCCTGAGCTTCTCGATGTTTCTCTTCTATGTCTTCATTGTTGTTATTTCCATGGAAACTCTGTCTGTAAACATGTCAACATCATTTTGCCAACATTGTTGTTGTTCTTTCCATCTTGTTTTCCATCGACGTTTCATCATCACTACTATTCTTCCCATCAATGGCAATTATACTTTGCCTTCTATCTCTAAACATGTCAACAATCTCCCCCTTTGGCATTGATGACAACTTTGATCGACTGCACTGTCCTACTGAGATCTCCATCTGTAGCATCCATATCTCTCCTTTTCTCCCCCTTTGAAATCAATGTCAAAGAAAACATGCTCCCCCTGTGTTGTTACATTATTTTTCGGAGGTATCAGATATTCAACCAACATAAACTTCCCCTGACGGGATGGAATCTCTTAACTTGATAATGGGGTCATGCCCAACTTCTGGCGTAGATACTCAAATTGAGCTTGTGCAAGAGATTTAGTGAAAATATCAACAATCTGATATTTGGATGGGATGTAATGCAAAGAAACCACAGAGTTGGTTACCTGTTCCCTTAAGAAGTGATACTTGATGTGTATATGTTTGGTCTTAGAGTGAAAAACAATATTATTTGACACATTAATTGCACTGGTATCATCACAATGGATTAGGATCGGTGCAGTATAATTTACCTCCAAGTCTGCAAGTGTCTGAATCATCCACAACACTTGGGTACAGCAAGTGGCAGCTGCAATGTATTCAACTTCTATAGTTGATAATGAAATGGAACCTTGCTTATTGATCAACCATGATACAAGGGAATCTCCTAATAAGAATGCACCTCCACTCATGATTTTCCTTTCATATATGCAGTTATCCCAATCAACATATGAATAGACTGATAGTTGAAAATTCTGATTCCTAGGATACTATAGGCCATAGTCCATTGTTCCTTTCAAGTATATGAATATTCTTTTGAAAACTAACAAATTTGAATTTGTTTAGGTGTGGCCTAATACCTTCCTACCAGTCCAATAACATGCATTATGTTTGGACGGGTTGTTGTGATGTACAATAGGCTGCCTATCATAGAATTATATGAACTCTGATCAACATTAGGTGAGTCACCATCCTTGCTTAACTTACATACAGTGACCATAGGTGTGCTCATAGGTTTAGAAACTTCCATTTGAAACATTTTCAACATTTCTCTTAGATATTTTTCTTGAGAAAGAAATATTCCTTCAGACTTCTGAGTAATTTGTAGGCCCAGGAAAAATGACAGTTCCCCTATCATAGACATTTCAAATTCAGTCAGCATGGCAGATGCAAAGCATTTTACCAATGAAGCATTATTACTACCAAAGATGATGTCATCTACATAGACCAACACAATGAGAAAATAATTACCCTATGTTTTGATATATAGATTGTTGTCAACTGTTCCTCTCTTGAATCCTTTGTTCTGAATATATGTATCCAGTGTGTGATACCAAGAACGAGGAGCTTGTTTCAACCCATATAAGGTTTTCTTCATATTCCAGACAAAGTCAGGGTTATATGACAGTTGGAACCCCTCTGGTTTCTCCATATAGACTAATTCTTTTAGATATTCATTTAGAAAAGTTGACGTGACATCCATTTGATAAACTTTAAACTTCTTATGACAAGCATATGAAAGAAAAATTCTAATAGATTCTAATCTTGCTACAGGCGGAAATGTTTCATCAAAGTCCAGTCCTTCTATTTGAGCATATCCTTTGTAGACCAATCTAGCTTTATTTCTTACAATATTTCCTTTCTCATTCATCTTATTTTTGTAGACCCATTTGGATCCTATTACATTTTTATCTATTGGCCTAGGAACAAGTTCCCAAGTGTCATTCTTTTCAATCTGTTCCAGTTTCTCATTCATTGATTTTAACCAATTTATGTCTTTACTAGCCTCATTGAAGTTCTTGGGTTCCACCATGGATATGAAGGCTATATGTGATTGCTCAATGTTTTTTATTATCCTTCTCTTGGTTTGTACACCTTTGTATTTTTCACCAATTATCTGAGTTGCAGGATGATTCTTTTGAGTAATTTTGGAGGAAGAATTTGATGTTGTCTGTTGATTTGAGTTTGCTTGAATATTTTCATCTTCATCTAACTCATAGTCTTCTTGTTCTCATTCTTGGACCTATTTAGCCTCAACTTCATCTATATCCTCTGTTGTTGATTTATTATTGTTCACCTCTCTTACTGGAATTCCTTCATCAACTTTTATCTCAATACAGTCAACCAATTTATGCGGCCTCTTATTATAGCATCTATATCCTTTAGTGTTTGTAGCATACCTTAAAAATATGCCTTCATCATCCATGTCATCATACTTGCCAAGGTTCTCACTATTATTTTTTATGTAACACTTACTCCCAAAGACTTTGAAGTGTTTGATTGAAGCAGGTCTTCCATACCATATTTCATAAGGTGTCTTGTCACTGTGTGGTCTGAGGTGGGATTTGTTAAGAACATGGAATATTGTGTGTATTTCTTCTACCCAGTAGGTTTGACCAATGTTCTTCTCATTCATCATTGACCTGGCCATTTGCTGCATGGTTCTGTTTTTCCTCTCAACTACTCCATTTTGTTGTGGATTTCTTGGGATTGTGTATTCTCTCTTGGTCCCATTTTTATCATAGAATTCCTTAAAATCACTTGACATAAATTCTCCTCCTCTGTATGATCTTACTACCTTTAACCTCTTACCTATTTAATTCTCAATTAAATCCTTAAATATTTTAAATTTCTCAAATGCTTCAGCTTTTTCTTTGAGAAAAGAAACCCAAGTAAGTCTGGAGTAATCATCAATGATCAACATAAAGTAGTTTTCCTTCCCTGTGTCTTCCTGTCTTGATGGTCCACATAAATCCATATGAATTAATTGGAGTGGTTTCTCTGTTGAAGTAGAGCTCTTCAATTTAAATTGATTCCTGGTTAGATTTCCTACTTGACAGGGTTTACACACAGAGTCTTGTGGTTTTGATATTCTTGGAAGATCTTTTACTGCCTCAAGATTTTTGAGCTTGATTAAGTGGTCAAAGTTTAGATGTCCAAGTCTCCTATGCCATAACCATATTTCATCATGTTTTCTTAGATGACACTCTTCTCTATCTTATTTCAGCACATATACATTATTATCTGTCCTTATGCCTTTAGCCACCACTTGTCCTGAGTTTACAGACTTTATCTTGCAATCCTTGAAAGTGAAGACCACTTCACATCCTCTATCACACATTTGAATTACACTGAGCAAATTATGTTTCATCCCATCCACAAGAAGAACAATCTGGGATTTTCCTTTACCATTACTCAAACTCACCATCCCTTTACCCTTGATTTTACCAGGAGCATCATTTCCAAAAGTTACATTTCCTGATTTTATTTCACTTAGAGACAAAAACTTACTTTTGTCTCCTATCATATGTTTGGAGCATCCACCGTCAATATACCATGGGTTCTTTTGTCTTTGAGATGACAACACTAGTCCACACTTGTCATTTTCTTTCTTCTTCCAAACCTTCACATTTTCAGCAGAAGGATTCAAATCTGGCTTGTAGTTCCTTAAGCGACAGTATGCAACTTTATGTCCAAAATTATGGTAGGTGTAACATTCTGGTTCATTGAATAAAGGATCATAATGATTGTTATTCTTAACCTGTGCCCTTTTTCCAACCATCGCATGATTCACAGTCTGTGATTGTTTGTTACTTGGCTATCTCATTCTTTGTTGCGACAAATATCTATTCCTTGAGTGTTTTGATTGCTCATATCTAAATATTAAAGAACAGTTTACAGCTTTGTGAGCAAAGTTAGAACAGAAAAAACAATATCCATAGAAAAATCCTTTGTACTTGAAAAATGGTTGTCTTCTTTGAGCAGGTCGATTTCTTTATTCTACAGTTTCAGTTCTGGTACTTTTTCTTTCACTCTTCCTTGGCGGCTGATTATCTTCCTCTTTTTCTCCATATTTGTTGTTGTCAATGAATGTAGATTTGACAAACTTGATGGAATCTTTGTTGCTTGGTTGACTACAACTTGATCCTTGTTCATAACCCAAACCAGTTTTCAAATTTGGATTCCTTTGTTGATTCATAATGGTGGTTAATCCTTCTGAGGCTTTAATGCTTAAAACATTTTGGAGATACAATTCTTTGAACTTCTCCATCTCCTTTATGGTCTTTACTAACTCTTCCTCTAAGGCTTCACATATTTCCTTCTTCTCTGACAACTGTTGTTTTAGAATGTCCTCTATTTTCTTTGCCTCTTCTAATTCCACCTTTAGTAGGGAAAAGTATTCATCATTCTTTTCAAACTGCATCAACAATTGTTTTTGTTTTTTTATTCTCGAGTCTAAGTCTGTCAATTTATTCTAAGGAACTGATTAGTTCACCTTCCATATCAACCACAACTTCTTCATCATTAGCATCACTTCCTATGATTTTATTATCATAATCCTCTTTGGCCATAAGCATGAAGTCATTTACCTTATCTTCACAGGAAGAGTCACTATCTGTGTCTTCTGAAGATTCATCATTGTTTACACATAAAATTTTATTTTTATCAAATCTTTTGGATTTGTACTTCTTTTCATCTTCAGAATTCGGATCCTACTTCTTGTGTGGAAACTTAGATTCAAAGTGACCTATATTTCCATATTTAAAACACTGGAAGGGAAACTTTCCTTGATACTTGCTTGATCCTTTCTTTAGTCTTCTCACAAATTTTGCTTCAATTTCATCAGGCTCAGAATCCCCATCCTTATCTACTTTAAATGATGCTTCTCTAGGGGTGGGTTTATCTTTACCTATCCTCATTTCATATGCAGTCAACATTCCAAGAAGTTGATCAAAAGCCAAAGCTTTTAGAACATTAATTTCTTCTATAGCAGAGACCTTCGGGTTTAACCTATCTAGTAGAGATCTCAAAATTTTCTTAACTAAAAAGGGTTCCTCAATTTTTTCACCGAGTGCTTTCATTGCATTTACTAGTTCTTCAACTCTCAGAAAGTACTTCCCAATAGTTTCATCCTCTTTCATCTTTAGCTGTTCAAACTGTACTCTGTAGGTTTGAAGCTTGGAGTCCTTTGCCTTCTCATTACCTTCATAACTGCTAATGAGTTTTCCCCACATTTCTTTGGCAATTTCTAGGTTCATAACTTTTACAAAATCTGCTTCTGCAAGCCCACTCAGAATATCATTCATAACCTTAGCGTTGAAGTTGAACTCTAGATTGTCATCCTTATTAGCTAGTACAACTGTCTTTACATAACAAGTCTCTACCACATCCCAGACATCTGCACCAAAATCCATTATGTAAGTTCTCATCCTAACTTTCCAGAAGGAAAAGTTTGTTCCATTGAACATGGGGGCCTTATTGGTTAAAGTTCCTTCATGGATTGACATGTTTAAGCTTACTGATCTACCTTTAGATAAAAGGAACTGACTATGATACCAATTGTTGGACAACTAAGAGGGGGGGGTGAATCAGCTGTTACTGTTCTTAAAAAATTATACCCATTTAAAACTCTTCATAGAACACCCTATCACAATCAAAATGATATAGGGAAGTAAGCACAAGAATATTAAACATAAATCACACACATGAAATACACAGAGATAGACATTTCCTAAGGAAAACCATAAAGGGAAAAACCTCTTCCTCTTGATATGATAAGTAATCTTTATTTTCTTTACAGTATCATTCTTATGAGCACCAACTCATTTTGAGGCTACCACCTCTATCTTGCAAGCTACAACTTACTGAAGGCACCGATTCTCTAGTTTCTCTAGCACCAACTAGAAGGAAGCACAAACTCCCTGAGTGTTCCAACACCAAATGGATGGAAGCACCAACTTCTAGTCACACAGGAACCAACTTGTATAATAGAGAACAATAGTTCTCCCTTGCACCACCCTGCCACCCTAGTTTTTCTGGCTGTAACCAGATGGAAGCTACAACTCCCTGCTCTTAAAGCACCCACTTGAAACTCTGAGGAAACCAATCCTCCCAAGTACCTCCCTACCACCCTAAAATATAAATATTTTTCTTTTACAACTTATCATAGTGATACAAAATTTATCTATGGCTTACCAGTCACATCACTATTCAACTACACTGCTCTTCTCTGCCTACATCAGTGTCTCTCTGCTCACATATTTTTGAGATTTATGATCTTCTTCTCTATCTCTACATGCGCACCTCGACTTTCTCTTCTTTTCTTAGATATGCATCTCCATTCCTCCCTTCTTTTGCGCTTCATCTCTTTCACAACATGCTTCTACACGCATGCATCACACACAATCACAGCTCCCATCTCCTCTCTGTTCTACGTTTTTATATTCTCTATGCACCTTCTGCATGCCTCATGCGCAATTCCTCTGCATTCTCTTTACTGTCACTATTTTTCCCCAACAGGTTGTTCACCACATCTCTACCTCATGCCCGCATAGCTCCACAGTAGAATCACCTTCCTTCACAGTTCTACATGCCTTTATCACATCGAGTCATCTCATGATCATCATCACAACTCTTCATCTTCTCTAGCAGTTTTGTTTCCTATGAGTTCATCATCAGTGGCCGTTATGTTGAGATTCCTTAACCTTTCTAACAGTCGTGACTCTTCATATTCTCTATCATTACTGAATCTCTTCATCATCACTGGATGTTATCCTGAGATTCCTTGGCTTATTTGGCAGTCGAGACTCTTTGTCTTCTTTGTCGATCACCCTGAAGCCTCTTCAAATTCTCTGTGCAGAAACAATTAGTGGTTTTTGGCAGCTCCTCAGAGAACCTTCGCACACTTATTCTCTTGTCATATTTTCCCTTTTTATGAAGAAATACACAGTGGGCACTAGCTCTTCTGGCTAAGCCCCTTCCTTTCACACGACCACTGGCGGTGACCATTCGCTTCGCGATTTGTGACCTCGGGGATATTGGTATGAGACATCTCAACTCTCCCAAGCTGCAATATCTGAAATGGAGCTTAGCTAGACTAACTCCTTCCTCTCACATGACCGCGAGTTGAGACTGAATTCTAAACATAAAGTGATTTTGTGATTTCGCATATCGTGACCTCCTGCTGTGAGTTTATTTCAAACTCCCGAAACCCAAAACTCCAAAATGGATCTTAGCAGCACTAGCTCCTTCACTTCTCTTCCTCTGATGTGACCACAAGCTATGACCAGGGGCCAAACACGAGGGTGTTTCATGATTTCGCATATCGCGACCTCCTGCTAAGAGTTGCTTCCAAACTCCTGAAATGTGAAACTCCGAAATGTTTCATATCAGATCAACGATCTAGATTCTTGGTGATCAGAGGATCCAGATCATTTAGTGACTTATCATATCGTGATTTCCTATGTCATATTCCTTTGAGTCCTCCAATGTGCAAGTCAACGAAATTCCAATCGCTCGCCACATGTCCTATGGCTCCAATGACCAGGATTGTTTCATGAACTCCCGTATCGTGAGTTCCCACAACTTACACCTTTGACTTCTTCAGTTTGTGATTCAACAAAATTCCAATCACTCACCATGTGTCCTCTGGCTCCAACAGACAGGATTTCTTCGTGACCTCGCGTATCACGAGTTCCCACAACTCGCACCTTTGACTTCTCTAGTTTGCGAGTCAGCAAAATTCCAATCGCTCGCCATGTGTCCTCTGGCTCCAACGACCAAGATCATTTTATGAACTCACATATTGCAAGTTAGAGGGATTAGAGAACCTTCTTCCTTTGACCTTTTAGTCAGCGAAATGATGATCTTTCTCCACGTGTCATCTCTGACGATGGACGGTTCCGATGACTTCAGAACTTGTCTCGTGCACTTTCCTTAGGATCCAACAATTGTTGGTCTATGCACTCAGATCTAATGCCTGAGATATGATCTCCTCATCTGCACTTCCTCTGGTCACTGGATTCTGATCCGACAACCACTGTTGCTCCTCCTTATGATTTTATGCTTCCTCCCAATCTGGAAGAATGACTAAGTGTCCAAGGCCTCGACCTTTGAACCTCAGCTGCACTTCTGGAAAGTGCAAAGCGCTATCTCTTCTAATATTTGTTGTTCCTGCATAATGTTCACTCCTTGCTTGTTTTCCATTGATGCACACTCATGTTATTCCTCCTAAGATTCTTGAGATTTCTCTTCTATGTCTTCGCTATTGTTCTTTCCATGCACACTCTGCCTGTAAACCCATCAACATCGTTCTTCCAACATTGTTGTTTTTCTTTTCATCTTGTTTGCCATCGATGTTGCATCTTCACTATTGTTCTTTCCATCAATGACAAGCATACTCTACCTTCTGTCTGTAAACATGTCAACATATTCTTCTTGACAAGGAGGCACTTCACCGGTCCTAACGAAACCCCCTCCAAGTAATGAGGCCATTATTTTAGATTGGGGTGCACTTTCAGAATATCATATCCCTTCCTATATACATTTCCAAATCACTATTCAAGTTTGTGGTAGGTACGTTCTTCAAACTATTTTTGATGTAGGTGCATCAGTTAGTATTTTATCCTCCATTTCTTAGTAAGCTTTAGGTTCTCCTCCTCTTGCGTCGATGACTCAAAATCTGTTGGATTTTAACAGAAGGGCTAGTTGAACTTTAGTGATCCTTCCTCAGTGTCCTGTTACTTTAGGAAGGAAAACTGTCTATAGTGATGTGATGGTAGTCCACGACCCCTTGGATTTTAATTTTCTCATCGGGTGAGACTATGTTTATGCTATGAAGTCTCTTATGTCCACAGTATTTCAAATGATGTGTTTCCCTCACAATGGAAACATAGTGACCATATATAAACTTTCATTCATTGGCCCTCATACAATAATCAACCATCCAAATTCCACGAATGATCCTTATATGCAAGTGACATCTACCAAGACGCAAGTCAATTATGTGGCAGCCTGTCCCATGCATTCAACTCCGAATGAGAATGAATCTCTCCCTTCTTTTGATTTAGATCTGGTAGTTTACATGGTGATATCTTCGATAGGGCTATTAGAGCCTAATATCCCTACCCCTATTGTGGCCCTAGACATGTATTCATTCCAGAGTGTGGTTTTTCCATCTAACAAAGATCTCTTGGAAGCCATGATTGAGGTTTTTCCCTTGATATGTATTCCTTCTAGAGCATTGTCCTCTTATAATCCATGATCAAGTAGAGGTCACTGAGCATATTTTACTTGCTGATTTCAATATCATTGAAAAATGAAACTAGGTCGAGCCGAGTTCCCATTTCTGTGTCAAGCTTGTTAAAAAATAAAACAGAGGTCTTTGAATCAAACACAGAGGTCATGAGGAAATTTATTTTCCTGTGTCAAGATCATTAAAAAATGAAATAACTGCCTCTCCCGTTGAGTTGAGCATTTTGCTAGATATCGTAAATATTGAATTGAGTCTTTCGCCAAATCTCATAAATGTTGAGTCAAGTATTTTGCTAGATATTGTAAATGTTGAGTCGATTCTTTCATCAAATCTCATAAATGTTGAGTCAAGTCTTTCACTAGATATCATAACTTAACCTTCGTTTCATCCTCTTGTGTAAGTTGATCCTCTTTCTTCATTTAGTGAACATTTTCCTATTAGTAACTAGGAGTCTATTGGGTATATAAATTTTCATTAGGAGAAGATTTAGTGGATGAAACAAAGCTTGGGGGGCCAGATCTCCAGCCTCTATACATCATGATAAATAAAAGACACTATCTTCCATCACACAAATGGGGGAAAAGTACCAACTATCCATGGGTCCTGTTGAAAACCATTGGACATTACGTTGGGAAGTTTTGAGCTCAGAATTTGTTCTTTATCATGCTCGTTAATACATGAGAATAGGTTACCAAGTAAAGTTTTATCTCTTTTTCGGACTCGTAAAATATATACAAAAAATGAACTCTTTGGAGTCTCCTTTAATCTCTTTTCAGATTCCATAAACATGAAAAGGTTATCGAGTTATCTTGCTTCCTTTCACACTCATTAAAAGGTTTGAAAGGGAATCTTTTGAGTGGTAGTTTATCTTTTTTTCGGCGTTGCGAGACTAATTACAAAAAAATAATACTCTAGTCAAGAACGATTAGAAGAGTTATCCCTTATATTTTTTTGCACTTTTTTTGGGATTGGGAGACTAAATTTACAAAAAGTCATCCATGGAGTTGTATTTAAGTTCTTTTGAAACTCTATAAACATGAAAAACCACCAATTTTACCTTCTTTGGGATTGTAAAACTATGCATCGAAGGACCTATGTGAGTCCAATCTCCAGGACCCATCTGGGATAGAACACCTCCTTCCTCAGGTTCATTAAATATATGTCGAGGGACTTAACCAAAGGATGAGATATATCGAGAACCTATTATCCTCCTAGAGATAATTAAAAAAGAAAGAGGTACTCATCTATCTGGATGGGGGAAAAATTGGAATCCTTTATGGCAGATATTGCCTCCCTTGAACATGGAACCTGTTTGCGTGTCATCTTACAGTTGGGTAATGTTCTTGTCTCTATGTAATACCAATTCCATGTGTTTTCATATGTTTTTGTTTCAGTCTAAGAGTGCTCTTATTTTCATCACATTATGTTCTTGATACTCATCGAGTAAATGCTGCCAAGTCAGTTGTCATGCCTCATCATGTTTGAGGGAAGTTTCACTTCAAACCGTCCATCTGTAGTATTACCAATTTTTTTTTCTAGTGTCACTACATACTCATTCGATCTACCATCTCACATCACTTTCCTATGTCTATTTCATGTCGATGATGGGTAATACATCAAGGCCTTCCTTCGATGCGTATTTTCTTGTCGAATTCAACACATTATCTAGGAATTAGAATTAGAAACTAGTTGGTACCTTGGGACCTGCATGCCTCAATGGAAGACCTCCTCACTTCTGACTATAGGTTTACATCATTGACCTTTGATCAGATGATTACATGAATGTTTGACCTCAGATAATTTATTCACATTCATTTGAATGCACTAAAGGTACCTTGGGATTCATTTTCATCATTGGTGATTTACCTCACACTTGTTAACAATTTACCTCAATGACTGGTAATCAGGTGGTTTCGTACCACACTGGGATTGAGATGAAGACCCTGGGTTGGAGCTCAATCTGTTATGTGTTTTTCCCAAGATGAGATGGAGATCATTTGAGCATGTAAAATATTTCAGTACAATCACCATGATGGTGATCTTACTGATATATATATTGTCACATAGATTCACATTGTATTGATCCATGGCTATGTTTTTTCATCTCGTAGCTCCACTGTGTATTTTTCATGGCTGCGATCAGTTCATGTCATGGAGATATGGATCCACATTGTATCTTTGGTGGCCATATCCCTAGTCAATATTCTCATGGATCCGTATTGTATTTCTCAGTGACCATGCTTTGATTCATCTCATATTCTGAGCATAGACATGCCTGCCTCAGAAATGGAACATATTTTTGTATCGACAGATGATTGTTTTCATCTTATTCCAAGTTTTCCTACTCCAACACCCTTGAATTGAAGAATATATAAAGTGTTTCAGCCATTAGTTTCTATTATGACCTCACACTTTAGGGGGCATCTATTACACATCAAAGTGTCACACTTGAGTTTCACACCCTAAGTGTCACAAGTGTCGTAAAGTGAAGTATGCATTTTGTTAAGTGTTGCATGCACTATTGCAAGTGTCGTATGCACCTTAAATAGTGTCACATTCACTTTTCTGAGTGATGCAGAACCCCCTTCTCTCCTAAGGGCTGTGCGACCTCTCGGTCTAGGATCGATCAAGAAACTGAGTCTGATTGACACTTTGGGTATCTGCTAGACCCCAAACCCACTTAAACAGGTCCTTTCTCCAAATAAATAGGCCGTATGAGACCCGCAGGTTCACTCCTAAGCGTTGTTCAATTTCCATGCCAATCGGGTGCTAGCTCTTCTCTGGCTAAGCCGCTTCCTTCTTACGACCATGGCTATGACCACTCACCCAAATCAAAAGGCGTTTCACGATTTCACGTATCGAGTCTTCGCATGAGAGTCAACCTGACTCTCCCGACCTCTAAAATCCCGATAGTATCCTAGCCTGTGCTAGCCCCTCTATTCTCCTTCACCGATGTGACCCTTCGCTATGACCATGGGCCAATATTCCAAGTGCATCGTGATTTCTCATATTGGGAACTCCCGATGGGATCCACCTACATTATCTCGATATTAGTTATTGAAAAACAAGATGATTACAGAGCAAGAAAACATTTAACTAAGAAAATCACATCACTAGTGAACATGCGCA
>JASDQU010102113.1:249140-274904 GCA_032191745.1 Picea mariana
ACTTCTCCTATTCTTCTTTCTTCTTCGAGTAGAGTTTTCAAGGAAATGGTTTCTTCTCTTAGTTTCTCAAAGTCTTCTAATTGTTTCTTCAAGATTACAACTGTCTTTTCACAACTACCCAATTCGCTTCTTAGTTTTCTTTGCGTGTCTTTGAGCTTGCTATTTTAAATCTCAACATGCTTCAATTTTTTAAGATTCTCATTTTCTTGTTGAATAATTTTTTCTTCATGATTTTCTTCTTCTTCATTGGAATTTTCTTCTTCAGTGTCATTTCTTTCAATCCTTGGATGAGGAATTTCTAATTCAACATGACCTACTCCTTTAGAATTAAAGAAAAATAACTGACCTCTATTTTCTTCTTTGAAATCTAAGATGTTGTAATTTGCTTCAACTTCTTCTTCTGCATCTTCCCTTACATAAAGGTCGTGTAGCTTGTCCCAAATCTCTTTTGATGATGCACATGATCCCACCTTGGATTTCACTGAATCTGTCAATCCATCTAGGATAGTATCTATTGCTAATTTGTTGTTCATTTATGCTTCGTTTTGAGCTGCAGTCTTTGGTTTCTTCAAAGCATTGTATCCTAAAGAAACTGAGAACCAAACATCTGCCCCAAGAGGTTTCAAGTAAGTTTTCATTCTATTACTACAGTATTCAAAATTGCTTCCTGTTAGTGCTTAGTAAATTTCCTAGAGGTTGAAAAGAAGAAATCTACAAAGGTAACCTTATCCAACCACTTTTGAAGCTGGGATCTAGCCCTTCCAGCTTCAGAGAGGGATCTCTCTATATGATTTAGCTTTGTTTTAATTTAAGATATTAGGCTAGCTAAAGGAACTGTTAGTTTTGTTGTAAAGGGTTTTTGAAGTTGGTTGAGACAAACTACACATCCATTGGGCTATGGGGTCTGTATTTAATCAAATCTAAGATACTACTAGAAACGTTAAAGAAAACCTTCACAGGGCGAGATAACACCCTCACTGGATCTTCAGTAATTAAAGTGATAGACAGAAGAAAAGATAAGGAAAATAACTTCAAATAAAAAGCAGTTAAGAATTTCTTAATTGAAGATATTTAGAAGATAAACATTAAAATCTTTAGAATCGGAAACAGGGTATCAAAGATAAATCCTGCAACATAACGTTATTCATAAAGATTAGTTATCGAAAAACAAGATGATTACAGAGAAAGAAAACATTAAACTAAGAAAATCACATCACCAGTGAACATGCGCAAGAATCCTGTAAAGTGCCTCTTCTTTATTAATGGTGGATCTCTTCAAAAATGTTACATCTTGATAGCAATAGGGTGTGCAAATCAAGAACCCTCAATACTTCAGAAACTGAAGTATTTATAATACAAAATACAAATGTTCCTGTCATAACTGATCAGGACGTGCTCATACTATTTTTAGACTAACTAACTTAACTAATCAAAACTGTTTTGATGACTCAATACAACTGTATGCTAGATTTCTCGGGTACGCCGTTGGCGAGGTGCCTCTGCAACCTCTTCTGACAGGACAGATGACTGGATGCGACAGCTCATCTACTAATCTAGTAGATCGCACAGTTCTTCCCATCTGATATGACCTAGCACTGTGACTTTAAGAAATCTCCGATACACTTCATCCATGTCTGTGTACTTAGAAAATGTGGGCTTGATGATGAAAATGAGTTTAATCTCATGCTGGATACTAATATCCAACTTGTTTCTCTTTGGACAGACTTGTCTGGAAAGAAGTTTTTAGCTCTTGGAGATTCTCCACTTCTTTCTTAAGCCTGCTGATCTCTGACTCTTGCAGGTTCATTCTCTTCATAGACTTGGCCAGGTCTGTTGCTCCTTCTGGTAGGGGCACTGCTGTTGTAGATGGAATGATTGTCATTGTTGTTGTGCTCAATCCTGCAATTGGGATAGCACTCAATGGAATGCCTTCCATTGGCTTTGCCTACTCTTTATCCTTTAGTAGTCTCTCCATCTCAGCCTCCATCTCCTTTAACTGAGCATTCTTCTCCAGGAGTAATTTCATCATCTCATCCTTTTCACCTTCCTTTTTAGCTATTTCCTTTGCTTGTGGGTCCTCTGTTGGAGGGAGATTTAGCTGTTTTCTCAATGATGCGATGTCAGCATTTTTCTTTTTAATCATCTCTTCGGCAGACTTGACATTCGTCGGGTTGTAACCGACCTTGAGGACCAGTTCCTCAAACATCTTTATCCTATTGTCTTTTGCGAAAGAAGATAATTTTTCTAACTTAAGTTGGGTCTGGGCATTGTTCAAAGCTATCCGAAACTTTGATGCAGAAGTTGAAGCATGGGCCAAAGTGTGGAAAATCATCTCCCCCATTTTCTTGTGCAGATCCATCTAATCTGCCAGATGCACATCCTTTGCTTGAAACTCAAACGTGGCCCTCTTATAATCAGATATTACCTTGGGATCAGGCACTTGTGCTTGGAGGAACGCCATATGCATCCTACCCCTTTCTGTATTAAATGCCGAAAGAAGTCTATGCTGGGCTGTGAATGACTGCTTCTGGAACTGTGCATAAGTGCTACTGGTGAGCRTCTGGTTCTTCTTCTTGATCAAGTCATATTTTTCAAAAATGCCCAACTTGGGCCTAGTCTTGCTTGGCGGAGTATCGAAGGGAGAATATGTGGATTTTAATGCTTTTGTTACCTCCTTAAGATGACTAGAGCCGAAAGGTAAAGTGAATTGCTTGGCCCCAATGGTGGTCACTGTGGTAGTCACTGTAGTATCTTCTACTGTTGTGCTGGGCGTTGAGACTGTCTTCGGCTTCTTGGAGTGAATTTGGAATTCCTCTGATGAAACCTCTGTTACAGGAGGAGATGACTCCTGTCAGGGTCTCTTCTCCTTGAAGACCTAAGGTGTGGTAGCGGGTAGCGCACTTGTTGAGGACACCTGCTGTTCCAAGTCCAGCAAAGTGTCAGGCAGCCATACTGCCTGATTCATGAATTTCTCGATCTCTGGCTTGGGCTCGTGAGCATACGGGGCATTTTTGTTTTTCACCCTCATATATGAAATGATCCCGTGCGGATCATAGTTCCAGATGAAACTCATAGAGAATTTCATCTCCTTCAAAATTCGATCTGCTTCTTCCCCTGCGCCTCGGCTATTGCAGATGAAAGGATCGATTTGTCCCTTGATTCTCAATTGTTGCTTTTTCTTAAGGGAAACAAAATGAATATCATTTGAATTCATAATCTCCCTTATATATTCTAATGAAAAAATCCTTACCGGTACATATCGAGGTAGTTTATAAGGCGCCAACTTGCATCAAAAGACTCTGATTTCTGTGTGATTCTGGCATAAATACTAGTCTCCTGTCTGAACGTTGTCCGAGAGATGCAGGATTCTCTGGACTTCATCATTTATTCGTGGCTAGGGCATGCCACGCAACATACTCATCACAGGGTGGTAAAATTGGTCGATGAACTCTGAGAAATCGTATCCGACAGAATTATATTTTAGGAGAGAAGTCCACGCTGTGACTGGCTGGGGCTTCCCATCGGCGTCCATCTTCTGCATGGAGAAATTAAACCTGTCAGCTTGGAAATAGACGAACATGTAAGCCAGAATGGATGAGTACCTAAACATGCCTTCTGTGGTGAAATTGACGAACTGCTCATGGATATTATTGGCCAAGAAGGTGCTGTAGTCGAAATGCGTGGTTGGTTGTTCGTCATTTGAGAAGATGGACAGAAAACCCAGGATGGGCTCATCTACCCACTGATCAGAATAGTATCCAAGCAGGGCACATAGAGAAGAAATAATTTGATTTCCTCTGGTAGAAAACATGGAAGAACGATACGGGGGATTGGTGGACGGGAGTGGAGTGGAAGTAGGAAGAAAAAGCTCGAAAATATGAGCTCTCTGTGGGAACGTCATTTTCTGGTATAGCTCGGTGAAGATTTCTAAATTAAAGGGGGACGCGGATTCCGCTCAGGTAATTTGTAACATCTGGTCGATATCTTCAGGGGTGATGAAGAAAAGAATATCTTTGGATGAATAAAGGATGGCTTTCTGGTCGGGGACGTAGTGGGCCTGGCATTGGAGGGCAAACTCAGGGAAATTATGAATCTCGGGGAAGAGATACAGTGGCAAATTGGACTCCTAGAGTCCAATTTCATCACTCTGGTCCAGGAAAACCTCCCGGAGCCATGACTGGAGATCAGAAAAGTCAAAACTGCATATAGTATCAACTATCAAGCGATCTTTATCGACCAGGGGAATTTTATCCAGGTCGACCAGATGAGGAAGGAAAGGATTCTCTTCCTCTTCAGCTTGCTTTGTCTTAGACACCATTTCAGCAACAGTACCTTCAATTAACAATATGTTAGTGGGGTCGACTGACTGTAGGTGAAAGTGATGCAGGAGCAATGGAAGGATAGGAGGTTTCTCGCACGATGGATGAATAACGAATGAAAAGGGAAACGGTAGTTTCATTCAAAATCGGGGTCGGTTTGGCATGAGAGATATGGTCAGCGTGACAACGGGCATATTATCCAGTTATTAATGGACAACAGGCCACTTGGGATGAGTTGGCAGATGACGGTGGCCAAAGCATACGGTTGAGTGATGTGGAGGCAGGTGATTGGAGGTAAAAGTCGTCGAAGGGGGATGATCATGAATGGGAAGGATAAAGGCCTAACAGCGGGGACTAACAGCAGTTATGGGATGGGACTCAAACCGATAACAAGGGGGACAGGTGGATCAAGTGGAGAAACGACATCCATGAGTGACGGGTTGTCAGAGAGCATGTGAAGGATGGGACTTGAAAACAAATAAACCGATGCCACGTATGAGCATGGGCCCATCGAAGGAAATATCTTTTCCAGACCCCTCCCCCTTCGGTTAAAGGCAGGACACCAGGGGGGGTCCGAAATCCATTTTGATCTATTGATCTTCACACTGGTTTCCTGACCACAGATCTTAGCGCGCTCCTTAATACCGATTCCGGACCCCCCATCCATTAAAGGCAGAATGGAGGGGGGTGTCCGGAATCCAATGTGAACCGTAGATTTGAGCATTATGTTCGGGGTCGTCCAGATGTATGCCCAGGTTATAACCAATTCCATACCCCCCCCCTCTCTGTTAAAGGAAGAACGGGCGGGGAGGTCGTGAATCCAATGTGAGCTGTGGATTCACGCGCTCTTCTCCGGACCGTCCAGATCTGCGTGAATATTATCGTCGATTCCGGACCCCCCCCCCTTCCGTTAAAGGCCAAAAACAAGGGGGGGTTTGGGATTCCATCTGAGCCGTTGATCTAGGAGCCATGATCTGGGCCATTGGAACGTGAATGAAAAATATGTCAGGAGCGGAAAAAGTCATGTGTAGGAAAAACTTAGGATTAGTGCCTTTTTATGGGTTTTTCCCATTTTTTCTTAGACACCACCAAGGGGACATGACTTCAACTATTCATAGGCAACGGAGACTTGATGTGGAATTTTCTTCAAGTGAGTTTTATTTAGGCAGGGCAAGCAAAGAAATTAATCTACATTCTAACCTACTTTCACAAGGCAATTAACCCATATTAAACAGTTGGGTTAAGATATTATTCTTCCTAAGGAATATCTGACCAGGATTAGACAGTCTGGTCATATTTATTCACTAATTCTGACCTAGGGGCTATCTGACCAGGATTATATGGTCTGATCAGATGCATTCACTAGTTCTAACCTAGGGGCTATCTGACCGGGATTAGATGGTCTGATCAGATGCATTCACTAACCTATCAACATTAAAATTTAAAAGAACTTGGTCATGCTTGAAAGGTATGACCAAGTTGCTATTATTGCATGGGGCTTTTGTTTCCATTCTTTTATGCCCTCTTTTCCTTTCTTTTTCTTTTCTTTTCTTTTCTTTTTTTTTTTCTTTTCTTTTTTCTTTTCTTTTCTCTTTTTTCTTTTCTCTTTTCTTTTCTTTTCTCTTTTTCTTTTGCAAAATGAAAAATAAATTTCCAATAAGAACACTAGATACAGATAATATCAATAATACCCCAGTCCTAAGTTGATTCCCATATTTTATGGTGTGATAACAGCGGCTCCACATGGGGATGGTACTTGCTCTGTTAAGTGCCAAGAATCCAGTTTCTTGTCATTCCGAGCATATCTGTCTAGTAGCCTTAGTTGGTCTTATTCTCAGGAAAATTTTTGAAAAATAGTGATCAATAGCTTAGGGCCTTCTCTTCGGGCTTCAACAAACTAACTGATGTTCTTCACTCACAAAATGCTTGTAAAGACTGAAAATTAAAACGGGTATGTATAGTGGAGGGTGAGTTGTTTCAATTCTCTTACTGAGGAGGGACATAATGTTTCAACATTCTGCCATTCACAGGTGCTCCTGGTAGATCTGACCCATCGGCATTGTTTAACAAAAAGGTGTTGTTTCCTCTGAAAGCTTGGATCATGTAGGGCCCTGTCCATAGATGATAAAATTTCCCATGCTTTCCTTTGTCCTCGTTCTTGGCGTCCCATCTCAATACCAGGTCTCCTAGCTGAAAATCATCCTCCTTGGTTCGTTTGTCGAATATCTTCTTGATGTTCTCTTGGATGACCTGTGTTTTGTTGAAAACTTCCTCTCGAGTCTACTGCAAGTGAATCGTCTGATTAATTCTTCTCTGGGAGTCATTTGTCTCAGCTTGAATATCTTGCAGTAACTTCATGACAGGGACTCCTAACGAAGTTGGGAAAATAGCCTCATTACCATATACCAGCTGGAATGGTGACATACCAATGGACCTTTTGGTGGTCAGTCTATCTTCCCATAAAGAAAATACCAACTTATCATGCCATAATTTTTTATTCTCCTGCAATGTTTTCTTGATGATATTTACCAACATCTTGTTTGAGGATTCCGCCAACCCATTCCCCTGAGGGTAGTAGGATGTGGAATGCCCCAAGCCAATGTGGTAACAACTGCAGAAATCAATGATTTTCTTTGACCGAAAGGCAGCTGCATTGTCAGTAATGATCTTCCTAGGACAACCAAAACGGGATAAAATATTATTTTCAAGAAACTTGATAATAACAGAGTCAGTAGCTTGCCTTCTTGGTACAACCTCGATCCATTTGGTAAAATAATCGGTGGCGGTGAGAATCCACCTGTGTTGACCCGAGGATGGAGGGTGTATTTCTCCAATGAAGTCAAGTCCCCATTGTTGGAAAGGAGCCTCAACTGAAATTGGTTTAAGAGGTAGAGGGAGGAGTTTCCTCTTACCCTCAAATAGTTGGCACTGGTGACATGCTGTTACTTTCTGATGGACATCTGCAAATAGGGTGGGCCAGTAAAATCTGGCCCTGAGTATTTTTTTGGCTGTAACTTTCGAGTTCAAATGGCTGCCACACTCTCCTGCATGAAACTCCTGCAACACTTTGTCAGCTTCATCTTTGAGCAAGCAATTTAAAAGAATACCTGCTGGGTCTTTCTCGTATAAATTTCCTTCTAGAATACAGAATTTCAATGCCTTCAACTTTAAAAATCTAGCTTTAGTTTTAGTTAAACCAGGGGGAGCTTGTAAATTTTGTAAAACAAAAATAAGGTTTGCATACCATGGAGATTTTAGAAAAACATTTTTAACGTTTGGAGTCGCCATCTCACCCTGTTCATCTGCCACGTCTAGAAAATTAATGTCAAGAGCCTGAAAGTTAGATTCCGCCATCAATTTGGCAAGGCTTTGGTCTTTGATCAGTTTTGTGGGCTTAATTTCTATGTCGTATTCTAGAATAACTGCAATCCACTTTCCCCTTCTCCCATCAGGGTTGTCTTGTGTCAAGATATCTTTCACTACTGCATTTGGAACATATGCTATGATGTGTGAATGAAGAATATAGACTCTGAAGTCCTTTATTGCCTTTATCAAAGAAAAAGCCTGCTTCTCCATAATATTATAGTTCAGGGCAACATCTCTTAAAGCTTTGCTGAAGAAAGCGATGGGTTTTTCATACCCTTCACTGTTCTTCTGCAGTAATACAGCTGCTATAGTATGTTCAGAAGCGAAAGAGAAAAGATAGAAATCTTTAGTGAAATTGGGACTGATCAAAACTGGGGCTTCTGTAAGTGATCGTTTTACCTGTTCAAAGGATTTCCTAGATTCAGAGTCCCATTTTATTTTTGTGTCCTTCTTTAGCATGTTTGTAATGTTTCGGAGGAGTTCGGCCAGATTAGGAATGAATCTTCGAAGGAAGTTTATTTGTCCTATAAAAGACTGAATTTCTTTAAGGTTTCTTGGGTGTTCTAACTTTGGTATGGCCTCTATTGTGCTGGGGTCAATTCTGATTCCCTCCTTAGAGATGATGTGTCCCAGCAGTTTACCTTCTTCTAACCCAAAATGACATTTCTTGGGATTTAAAGAAATCCCGAATCTTCTACACATCTCGAAAACTTGTCTAAGATGTCGCAGGTGTTCATCATCGGATTGGGAAAATACAGTCACATCATCTAAATAAACGACGATAAACTTACTTGACTCTTCTACGAAGGTGATGTCCATTGCACTCTGGAAGGTGGCTCCTGCGTTCATCAGACCAAAAGGCATCTTCACATACATGAATGTGCCCCATGGAGTGGTGAAAGCGGTCTTTTCCTAATCGTCTGGGTGAACTAGGACCTGATTGTAACCTGAGAAACCATCTAACAGAGAAATCCGACTAGACCCGACCACTCTTTGCAGGAGGTAATCCATTTTAGGTAAGGGGTAATTGTCCTTCAAGGATGCTTTGTTCAGGTTTCAKAAATCTATACAGAGTYTGATTTCCCCTGTTTTCTTTCGTGTAGGGACTAAGTTAGAAACCCACTTAGAGAAAYGTAGCGGGACTATGATCTTGGCATCATACATTTTCTTAATCTCTTTTTCTATCAATGGAAGCAACTTGGGATTTATCCTCCTAAKTTTCTGCCTAAMCGGTTTCTGGTCTTCCTTTATGGGAATCCTGTGTTGTATGATGCTAGTATCATAGGCTTTCAAATCTTCATAGCTCCAGGMAAAAATGTCTGAATATTCTTTAAATAGTTCAATGTACTTGTGCTTTTGTTCTGGGGGTAAAGATTTGGATAGTTTGATCATCTTAGGCTTCTCATCCGCTCCTATATTGCAGTCCTCTACCTCTTGCCCATGAGCTTCTATTTTTGGTTTCTTAGCTACATCATCATTGTCAAACAGGTCTTCTAAAGGGACAATCCCTCTAGGTAAAATATTGCTTTTCAATGGAAAAACTTTGGCATCCAGTTCGTCATCTCCTAACTCTCCTGAATCTACTGTATTTACAGTATTAACACTATCTATTTCAAACTCAGAATTATTTACATTTTCATTTTCATTTTCTACATCTATGTTTGTACATTCAAAATCATTCTTGCATTGCAGAAAGTCCTCTATCTGATCGTCATTTCCAAACACTTGCCAGTACCTGATATTATCGGGTACGGTCGGTCTGCACTTCACTTCAATAGTGTATGGGCGAGTTTGATGGAAAGGAATTTTGCAGGAGGCAGCTGACGTAGCTAATCCATCGGCCAGAATATTCTATCCTCTAGGCATTACCTGCAAGTCCACCTCATTAAAACACTTCAAAGCATCGAGAGCGACATTCCTGTATGCTCTGAGGCGTGGATGTTTAGCAGCATATTCCACTTTAATTTGTTTAATAATTAATTCAGAGTCACCCCTTACAATTATTTTCTTAGCACCAACTTTCTTCAACAGCTTCAGATCGAGCATTAAAGCTTCATACTCGGCAACGTTGTTAGTGCAGTGGAAATTTAACTTATAGGAGTGATTTTATGAATACCTTTTTCGATGATTATGCAACCAGACTCCATCTCCTGCTCCTTCTTTACTCACAGCTCCATCGAAATACATACTCCAGAAATCAACGGAAAAATCTTCCGTGATTTCATTTTCCATCTTTGCTGCCTCTCTTCTTTCTGGACCTTTATCTTGACTGGCTACATCTTCTATCAGCTGAGTATCTTTCTCTTTCATATCACCATCGTTGTACAAGATGAACGAATCTAAGTCTAAATGAGCAGAGTAAAGGGGTTAATTATGAGGTTTCTCTTGACTACTGACCATATACTTCATTAGTGTTTCTCTGTATAACCTCCTCTGCTGTCCAAACACTGGGATAGTGGCATAAGACATATCCAGCTGCAAGGTTCCTTTCAACTTAGCTCCCCAAGACCGGGACAACAACATACCATATTTTGGCGGAATGTCTACAACCACCATGTCCATTACCATGCTTTTTGAAGGGATCTGAACCAGGGTGATGCACAAATCTTTAATCAAACCAATACATTTGACTTTGTTGGAGTCAAACGAGTGGAGATCTTTGTAATGCCTAGTGACCTCTAATCCCAGTTTTTCCATTACTTCTTTAGGCATTAAATTATGTGAGGCACCTGAATCCAACATGGCATTATGCAATATTAAATCGTGTATGTTCAAACTGATGTAAAAGGGAGCTACATCACCGGTATCATCTCGACCATTTACTTCAGGTCTGAAAAGGAGCTCGAGATGATCGTCAGCTAGGTTCACCATGTCTGAATGAGTCACTGATCCAATAGTCAAGGCTCTGGTGCCTATGTGAGGTTCAATGGCTAACACTTTTAGTACCTGTGAATGATAAACACCTCTGTTCACCAATTCTGTAAGTGGGATAGGGATTTTAATTTTGGCTAATTCTGCCTCCAGGCTAAAAGGCGTAGAAGTTCGGGTCTGACTCGTTGATTCTAGTTGGTCCACCTTATCCTTCTGCTCAGAAGGACTAGGAGGATCAATAGGTGGAACCTCGGGCTATGTTGGTCTTTTCAGTATGGTGATGTTTTTCTTCAACGGAGGGTCAGCTTTATTCTTCTCAGAAACCTTATCAGGAGTGTTTTCAGTAGAAGGCTCATGGGCTTTCTTGGATTTGACTGTCTTCTGTGTTTTGGTCATCTTCTTAGATGAGGCCCCTTCTGTCTTCCTACTGCGCAGATTATACCACCTATGTGCCTCCCGAATAGCATTCTAAAGGACCTGTTGTGCATCATCTTCGGTTTCCTCACTTATCTTTATTTGATTTAGCAGAAAGAGTTCCTTCTCTTCTTGGGTGAGGAAAATGGTCTCATTATCATGGATACCCAAGAGGTTAATGTGAGTGTCTTCCAACTCTTCAATCACCTCTCCCCCTTCATCAGCATAGTTTTCTTGTAGAGGAGGTCTGATTGGCTGATCTGGGCCTCTCTGTTCTCTTTGATCTCTAGGATATCTTGGATCCCTCTGTCTGATCCGAGGAGGGTTTCTCCTGAAATTGGGGTTCTGAATCTGAGGAGCAGGTGCGTCGTCTCTCGAAGGATTTCTGTCTGAAATACTCGTTCTTTCTATCAATAATGCCAATGATCTGACTACAGTATCCAATTTGGAATCGGTGTTAAACGTGGAAGGTTATTTCTTGATCGTGACTCTCCTTTCAGTCCTTTGATGTGCCCTTTTTGCCAACATATTGGCCTCCACACTGATAGCACTCTTTTGCATATCCTCTAAGGTGGCAGCATTTCTTTCTCTTAATTGATAAGACATGTCAGCATCGAATCCATCCGAGAATTTAATCAATGCCAAACCCTGGGGAGGTTTGATTTTAGTTGGGATTGTGTTATACAAATTGTTAAAATGGGTGCAATAATCTTGGACCGTTTCACCTTGATTTCTTTTAATATTTTCGTATTCTGACAGTATTTGGAGAGGTTTTTTCTTTACCTCCCATCTGTCAAGAAAATTTCGTTGAAATGCGACGAGGTCAGGGATTGATGTGGTGGGTAAGGATTTTAACCATTTCTTGACGTCCCCTGTCAGACTCTGGGCGAACAGTCTCATTTGAACATCAACTTCGTCAACTTCTTGTAAATCCAAGTAGTCATTCATTTTTTCCACATGTTGTTGAGCGTTTAAAGGTCCAGTGGCATCGAACTGTGGAAGCCTAGTCTGGTAGTCTTGGGGCATGGCATGTAGCAGTGCGGCCAACACCAAAGGAGCATATCGAGCTGCCATGATGGGCGGAAGAGGTGGAACGATGACTTGGATGGTAAGAGAGGTAGCGACTGAAGATGAGGATGAGGAAGGACTAGGCAGTGTTGAGGTAGTGATTTGTAGTTTAGTCGTAGGAGACAAGACTTTGGGGGTTGGGGGTTTCACCATAGTTGGGTCAAAGATGAGCTTAGACACAAAAGTTTCAGACCATGTTCTTATCAGGTTTCGTTGCGGAAAAGGCTCAAGATCAAGGTTGTGTAAGTTATCTGGTTCTCCGGAAAAGGAAGGAGACTTGTGAAGGGGAGTACTACTCGCTGAAATGAAAGCAAAGGTATTTCGCCTCAACAATTGATCGGGGTTATCTAACGCTATAGAGGGTTCTGGGTCTGGATGAGATCGAGTATGAACCTTCTTAGGAGCTAAAACTCTTTTTGGTTTATATATATATATATTTTTTATTTAATTTTATGGTGAAGGAAACTAGGGGAAATTTTTGCGTTGACGTCGTCTAGATTCCAATTGTTCCTGAGTAGCTATGTCTTGTTCAATGGCTTCCCATGAACGTTCGAGTTCTTCCTGGTTATTGGCAGTTTTGAGGATTATGTCAAAAAGGTTCGACGCAATATGAGTTTGATTCGCTAGTCGGGGCTCGATATTAGGTTGTACTGTTGCAGGGACAGTCATAGAGGAACAAAGGTTTCTAAGAGAGATACTGAAAATAATATGTACAGAGTTAATCAACCTCTAACATTTCTTTCTTCTCAGAGTCAAACTTTCTTTAGGGGAAAGAAGTCACGAGATTGTCAGTTTTAGTTCGTCCCCAGCGGAGTCGCCATTTATGTTAGCGCTTAGTAAATTTCCTAGAGGTTGAAAAGAAGAAATATACAAAGGTATCCTTATCCAACCACTTTTGAAGCTGGGATCTAGCCCTTCCAGCTTCAGAGAGGGATCTCTCTATATGATTTAGCTTTGTTTTAATTTAAGATATTAGGCTAGCTAAAGGAACTGTTGGTTTTGTTGTAAAGGGTTTTTGAAGTTGGTTGAGACAAACTACACATCCATTGGGCTATGGGGTCTGTATTTAATCAAATCTAAGATACTACTAGAAATGTTAAAGAAAACCTTCACAGAGCGAGATAACACCCTCATTGGATCTTCAGTAATTAAAGTGATGGACAGAAGAAAAGATAAAGAAAATAACTTCAAATAACAAGCAGTTAAGAATTTCTTAATTGAAGATATTTAGAAGATAAACATTAAAATCTTTAGAATCGGAAACAGGGTATCAAAGATAAATCCTACAACATAACATTATTCATAAATATTAGTTATCGAAAAACAAGATGATTACAGAGCAAGAAAACATTAAACTAAGAAAATCACATCACCAGTGAACATGCACAAGAATCCTATAAAGTGCCTCTTCTTTATTAATGGTGGATCTCTTAAAAAATGTTACAGCTTGATAGCACTAGGGTGTGCAAATCAACAACCCTCAATACTTCGGAAACTGAAGTATTTATAATACAAAATACAAACGTTTCTGTCATAACTGATCAGGACATGCTCATACTATTTTTAGACTAAGTAACTTAACTAATCAAAACTGTTTTGATGACTCAATACAACTGTATGCTGGATTTCTAGGGTAGGCCGTTGGCGAGGTGCCTCCGCAACCTCTTCTGACAGGACAGATGACTGGATGCGACAACTCATCTGGTAATCTAGTAGATTGCACATTTCTTCCCATCTGATATGACCTGGCACTGTGACTTTAAGAAATCTCCAATACACTTCATCCATGTCTGTGTACTTAGAAAATGTGGGCTTGATGATGAAAATGTGTTTAATCGCATGCTGGATACTAATATCCAACTGCAAGGCATCCATGAATGCTTTTCCTGTGATGCTTCCCTGTATACCTGCAAACTTAGAACTGTCCTTAGACACTTCAGTCAACCTTTTCTTATAATCAGGGAGTGTCATTAATTTGTCATTGATGACCTTCATACCAGGCAGGCCCTTCCTTTGAGGAGCATCTATCTTATTGAAAAACTTCTGCACCCCTTGATCCATGGCTTGAATCTTTTCCTCAAGCTGAAGCATGAGAACTCTTTTGGTGAGAACCCGTTTCACCTCCAATATAGTTTCTGTCCTATCCTCAATATTCAATTCTATGAGTTCCTCCCTGGTCTTGGAATTCAGGAACCTTATGATTTCATTAGCTTGGGCTGGCATGTCTCCCAACTCCGTTCTGATTTTCTCCACAACCTGTTTCCTCCTCTCGAGCAACTAATTTTTCTTAAACATGATTTGAACCATTGGACAGATTTCATTTACGGCCTTGGAAATATCAGTCCACACGATCTCTTTGACCTCAGCCAAAGTTTTTCCTGCCATTTTCTGTTTCTGGAGCTGCTGTAACTCTTTCCTGATTTGCTCATTCACCTGTNTCCTATCCTCAATATTCAATTCTATGAGTTCCTCCCTGGTCTTGGAATTCAGGAACCTTATGATTTCATTAGCTTGGGCTGGCATGTCTCCCAACTCCGTTCTGATTTTCTCCACAACCTGTTTCCTCCTCTCGAGCAACTAATTTTTCTTAAACATGATTTGAGCCATTGGATAGATTTCATTTACGGCCTTGGAAATATCAGTCCACACGATCTCTTTGACCTCAGCCAAAGTTTTTCCTGCCATTTTCTATTTCTGGAGCTGCTGTAACTCTTTCCTGATTTGCTCATTCACCTGTTTCTCTTTGGACAGACTTGTCTGGAGAGAAGTCTTTAGCTCTTGGAGATTCTCCACTTCTTTCTTAAGCCTGCTGATGTCTGACTCTTGCAGGTTCATTCTCTCCATAGACTTGGCCAGGTCTGTTGCTCCTTCTGGTAGGGACACTGCTGTTGCAGATGGAATGACTGTCACTGTTGTTGTGCTCAATCCTGCAATTGGGATAGCACTCAATGGAATGCCTTCCATTGGCTTTCCCTGATCTTTCTCCTTTAGTAGTCTCTCCATCTCAGCCTCCATCTCCTTTAACTGAGCATTCTACTCCAGGAGTAATTTTAGCATCTCATCCTTTTCACCTTCCTTTTCAGCTATTTCCTTTCCCTGTAGGTCCTCTGTTGGAGGGATCTTTAGTTGTTTTCTCAATGATGCGATGTCAGCATTTTTCTTTTTAATCATCTCTTTGGCATCCTTGACATTCACCGGGTCATAACCGACCTTGAGGACCAGTTCCTCCAATGTCTTTATCCTATTGTCTTTTGCGAAAGAAGATAATTTTTCTAACTTAAGTTGGGTCTAGTCATTGTTCAAAGCTATTTGAAACTTTGATGCAGAAGTTGAAGCATGGGCCAAAGTGTGGAAAATCATCTCCCCCATTTGCTTGTGCAGATCCATCTGATCTGCTGGATGCACATCCTTTGCTTGAAACTCAAACGTGGCCCTCTTGTAATCAGATATTACCTTGGGATCATGCACTTGTGCTTGGAGGAACACCATATGCATCCTACCCCTTTCTGTATCAAATGCCGAAAGAAGTCTATGCTGGGTTGTGGATGACTGCTTCTGGAACTATGCATAAGTGTTGGTGGTGAGCGTCTGGTTCTTCTTCTTGATCAAGTCATATTTTTCAAAAATGCCCAACTTGGGCCCAATCTTGCTTGGCGAAGTATCCAAGGGAGAATCTGTGGATTTTAATTCTTTTGTTACCTCCTTAAGATGACTAGAGCCGAAAGGTAAAGTGAATTGCTTGGCCCCAGTGGTGGTCACTATGGTAGTCACTCTGGTAGCTTCTACTGTTGTGTCGGGCGTTGAGACTGTCTTCGGCTTCTTGGAGTGAATTTGGAATTCCTCTTATGACACCTCTGTCACAGGAGGAGATGACTCCTGTCGGGGTATCTTCTCCTTGAGGACCTGAGGTGTGGTAGTGGGTAGCAAACTTGTTGAGGGCACCTGCTGTTCCAAGTCCAGCAAAGTGTCAGGCAGCCATACTTTCTTATTCGTGAATTTCTCGATCTCTGGCTTGGGCTCGTGAGCATATGGGCATTTTTGTTTTTTACCCTCATATTTGAAATGATCCCATGCGGATCATAGTACCAGATGAAACTCGTAGAGAATTTCATCTCCTTCAAAATTCGATCTGCTTCTTCCCCTACGCCTCGGCTATTGCAGATGAAAGGACCGATTTGTCCCTTGATTCTCAATTGTTGCTTTTTCTTAAGGGAAACAAAATAAATATCGTCAGAATTCATAATCTACCTTATATATTCTAATGAAAAAATCCTTATCGGTACATATCGAGGCAGTTTATATGGCGCCAACTCACATACAAAGACTCTAATTTCTGTGTGATTCTGGCATAAATACCAGTCTCCTGTCTGAACGTTGTCCGAGAGATGCAGGATTCTCTGGACTTCATTATTTATTCGTGGCTCATGCATGCCATGCAACATACTCATCACAGGGTGGTAAAATTGGTCGATGAACGCTGATAAATCGTATTCGACAGAATTATATTTCAGGAGAGCAGTCCACGCTGTGAATGGCTGGGGATTCCCGTCGGCGTCCATCTTCTGCATGGAGAAATTAAACCTGTCGGCTTGGAAATAGATGAACATGTAAGCTAGAATGGATGAGTACGTAAACATTCCTTCTGTGGCGAAATTGACGAACTGCTCATGGATATTATTGGCCAAGAAGGTGTTGTAGTCGAACTGCGCGGTTGGCTGTTCGTCATTTGAGAAGATGGACAGAAAACCCAGGATGGGCTCATCTACCCACTGATCAGAATAGTATCCAAGCAGGGCACACAGAGAAGAAATAATTTGATTTCCTCTGGTGGAAAACATGGAAGAAGGACACGGGGGATTGGTGGACGGGAGTGGAGCGGAAGTAGGAAGAAAAAGCTTGAAAATATGAGCTCTCTGTGGGTATGTCATTTTCTGGTATAGCTCGGTGAGGATTTCTAAATTAAAGGGGGACACGGATTTCGCTCAGGTAATTTGTAACATTTGGTCGATATCTTCAGGGGTGATGAAGAAAAGAACGTATCCGGATGAAGAAAGGATGGCTTTCTGTTCGGGGACGTAGTGGGCCTGGCATTGGAGGGAAAGCTCGGGGAAATTATGAATCTGGGGGAAGAGATACAGTAGAAAATTGGACTCCCAGAGTCCAATTTCGTCGCTCTGGTCCAGGAAAACCTCCTGGAGCCACGACTGGAGATCATAAAAGTCGAAACTACATATAGTATCAGCTATCAAGTGATATTTATCGACCAGGGGAATTTTATCCAGGTCGATCGGAGGAGGAAGGAAAGGATTCTCTTCCTCTTCAGCTTAGTTTGTCTTAGACACCATTTTGGCAACTGTACCTGCAACAAACAATACGTTAGTGGGGTCGACTGACTGTAGGTGAAAGCGATGCAGGAGCAATGGAAGGATAGGAGGTTTCTGGCGTGATGGATGAATAACGAATGAAAAGGGAAAACTATAGTTTCATTCAAAATCGGGGTCGGTTTGGCACGGGAGATATGGTCAGCGTGACAACGGGCATATTATCCAGTTATTAATGGACAATGGGCCACTTGGGATGAGTGAGCAAATGAAGGTGGCCAAAGAATACGGTTGAGTGACGTGAAGGTAGGTGATTGGAGGTAAAAGTCGTCGAAGGGGGCTGATCATGAATGGGAAGGATAAAGGCCTGACAGAAGGGACTGACAACAGTTATGGGATGGGACTCAAACTGGTAACAAGTGGGACAGGTGGATCAGGTGGAGAAACGACGTCCATGAGTGACAGGCTAACAGAGAGCATGTGAAGGATGGAACTTGAAAACCAATAAACCAATGCCACATATGAGCATGGGCCCGCCGAAGGAAATATCTTTTTCGGACCCCCCCCCCCTTCGGTTAAAGGTAGGACACCAAGGGGGGTCTGAAATCCATTTTGATCCATTCATTTGCACGTTGGTTTCCTGACCACAGATCTTAGTGTGCTCCTTAATACCGATTCCGGACCCCCCCCCCGCTCCATTAAAGGAAGAACGGAGGGGGGGGGGTCCGGAATCCAATGTGAACCGTATATTTGAGCGTTCTGTTCACGGACATCTAGATGTGCACCCAGGTTATAACCAATTCTAGACCCCCCCCCCTCCATTAAAGGCAGGACGGGAGGGGGGGTCCGGAATCTAATGTGAGCCGTGGATTCACGCGCTCTTCTCTGGACCGTCCAGATCTGTGTGAATATTATCGTCGATTCCAAACCCCCCCCCTTCCGTTAAAGGAAGGACACAAGGGGGGGTCCGGGATGCCATGTGAGATGTTGATCTAGGCGCCGTGATCTGGGCCATTGGAACGTGAATGAAAAATATGTCGGGAGCGGAAAAAGTCATGTGTAGGAAAAACTTAGGATTAGTGCCTTCTTGTGGGTTTTTCCCATTTTGTCTTAGACACCACCAAGGGGACATCACTTCAACTATTCATAGGCAACAGAGACTTGATGTGGAATTTTCTTCAAGTGAGTTTTATTTAGGCAGGGCAAGAAAAGCAATTAATCTACATTCTAACCTACTTTCACAAGGCAATTAACCCAGATTAAACAGTTGGGTTAAGATATTATTCTTCCTAAGGGATATCTGACCAGGATTAGACAGTTTGGTCAGATTTATTCACTAATTCTGACCTAGGGGCTATTTGACCAGGATTAGATGGTCTGATCAGATGCATTCACTAGTTCTAACCTAGGGGCTATCTGACCAGGATTAGATGGTCTGATCAGATGCATTCACTAACCTATCAACATTAAAATTTAAAAGAACTTGGTCATGGTTGAAAGGTATGACCAAGTTGATATTATTGCATGGGGCTTTTGTTTCCATTCTTTTATGCCCTCTTTTCCTTTCTTTTTCTTTTCTTTTCTTTTTTCTTTTCTTTTTTCTTTTCTTTTCTCTTTTTTCTTTTCTCTTTTCTTTTCTTTTCTCTTTTTCGTTTGCAAAATGAAAAATAAATTTCCAATAAGAACACTAGATACAGATAATATCAATAATACCCTAGTCATAAGTTGATTCCCATATTTTATGGGGTGATAACACTTCCATCAAATGGTGGAATCCCATTTGGAATTTTGTCTTCCATTTCTTCTTCGGATCTTCCTTCCAGTGCTTAAACTGTACTAAAGGTAACCCGCTCTGATACAAATTGTTGATACTGAGAGGGGGGTGAATCAATATCATGTACAATTTAAAACTTTTTTCAACTTATACTTAAACTATTCAACTATATCCAATGATCAATGAACAATAGTATAAGAGTTACACCAATACACCACAATACACCATGCACAATATATGAGAAATAATCAATAGTTATTGTTCAAGGGAAGTAATGACTTCCAAAGGTAGCTACAGCTTCCAAATGTAAAGGGAGGGATAAACCTCCAAGAGGAAGATTTAATCCTCCAATATCAAGAGATATTTTAACTCTCCATCCTTGCCCCTTCCTTCCACCCAAGAATATATGAGAGATAATAAAACGTTATATTAAATCATCACCATCAACCAATCATCACATAGAACCTAATAATGCTTCCTGAGATTTCTTCAATTTCTGCAATTCTTCAATTCTTAGAGTATTATGATATTGTATATAATATTACTCAATGTATTCTCTAAAACTCCTCCAAGTTTAACTTCTTGAATCCTCCCCAAAAAGATGTTATAGAAAGAATGGTAGACTTTATTCAATTCTTGTATATTCAGGAGACCGAAATTGTATAGAATGCCCTGCACTCAATATTTAACATCCGATTCTAAAACTCACACACAATAAAGTATAGTAAGTACTCTTTCCAATGAAATTTGTCCCACATCACTTTTATTCTCGATGAATAAGTTATGAATGTTTTACCTAGAACACCTGTTTATTGACTAGCTTCAGGACTGGTCACAAACCCTATCTTCCACAGAGTGTATCTCCATAATTATATCAAATAAAGAGCTAAAATTTTTACCATAGGTACCTTGATATGTATTCTCAATACCATAGCGATTTCACCATTTGAATCCTTCTAGAAAAAATGTTATAGAAAAAATGGTAAGATGACCTGAAAATAACATACCTTAGAACACATCACCAAAAGACCTCATCCTCCCTTGAAATAAGGCCTTCTTTACTTCTTATTTCCTATGAAATTCGACTTGTATCAAAATGAATGTATAATGATGTTTATTTATACCATTTATGTCAATTCATTTTAACATTAGGGCCGACCTGACGCTTTCTTATTTTGTAATTCTTTTCTTTAATTATCTTCAGGGCCTACATGTACTTCCTTCTTCAATTCACTTTGTCATCTTTAGAAATTCATTTCTCCTCAACCATGAGGATCCACATGACATTCCACATACCACCGGAAACAACATTATGTATAGTATTCATTCATCGGTGTTGTATATGCATGTGCATTGTCCTTCATGTCCAAATACCTTTATCAATCTTGTGGTCCAAAAACCATGACTAGGGTTGACATCAATGGAAACAACCAATCTTCCAACAATCGCAAACCCAGGGCCTGATGGCCAGATAATTGACTAAGTATTGGCCAAGAGAAATTTTTGATATTTATTTAAATAGTATTCAAACTAATATATATTAATGTAGAAAGTTTTGCTATTTATTTCAATAGTATTCGTACTGATATATATTAATGGATTATTTTTGTTTCAAATGGAAATCATCTCCCAATTTGCAGGATGCTCTTCGGTTGGAAAATTTCATTGAAACCATGAAAGTTTTGACTGCAAGATGTATATAACGCAACAAGAAGAAGCAAAGTTTGAAAATGCTAACCCGACAACCACAGTCATAAAATTGGCTAAGTATGTAAAGGAAAAATGGTTGGTCGGATTCATCATGTGAGGATATAGATGGAGATGACTACTCTTATTTCATATTTCAGTGTTCATTTTTTCATTTACTGTTTGTATATTTGTTGTGCGTGTTTCGTTTCTTTGCACTTTTTTGTTTTTTATTTATTTTTTGTTCTTTTTCTTCCTTATCCTATAATATATTTTTGTGTCTTCTCATGCAAATCGTATTTTTGTTGTTGTTACATTGGAATAAATAGACATGTTTCTCTTTCTTTTACATGTATGTATTCATACTAACTTTCCTTCATGTCCATAACATATTCGGCGTTGCTACCTTGGAAGAAACATGTTAGTTGGACAAGAAGGTGAATTGTCATGTGAAACATGTGAGGATATAGATAGAAAGGTGACCAACTATATAACTAGAAAGCGATAATAGATGGGAAGAAGAAAATGGGAAAAGGGCTAAGTATCTCAGAGAAGAAAATCTATTGTTCCTTCATTAATGCCAATATTTGTGAACCCCTAGTGAGTTATCACTAGTTAAGGCATAAATTGCAGATCATAGATGTTCTTTGGCTACAAGATGTATATGACGGAACATGGGACATAGTTTTTGGATATCGCAAACTCGGGGCCCGCTGTCCAGAAGGTGAGTTATAATTAGTTAAAGCATAAATTGAAGATCATGAAATCTCTTTGGCTGCAAGATGTATATGACGAAACATGGAACATAGTTGCTGAATACCACAAACCCTGGACCTGGTGGCCAGATAATTGGCTAATTTTTGGCTAAGAGGAATTTTTTATATTTATTCCAATAGTACTCATATTAGTATATATGCACGGATATTAAAAAATGCAAGAAGCTGCAATATATGAAATATATTGAACAAGAACATGGTGTCAACACTTGAGTTGCCTTGTTGTAATTCATTAATTCATTCTATTTATGAGACCCAAAGAATGAAAGCAAGACGGGTCCTCCAATTTCTTTTGTTAAGTATAGGGATGGTGCCACATAAGTATGGCCTATGAAAAATTATTCTTCCATGTAAAATGTAAGAAACAAACATAGTATCATTTATTTAAATTGAAGTACTGGGTAGCAGAAATAAAATCTTGTCGTCCATGTTTAATGACACACGGAAAAAAGGTACAAAATAAAATGAAAAGCAATACCAGATATTGGAAAACACTATAAAAAAAGAAAAACACAAATATTCTATATTCAAATAAGATGGGTTACAAAATACATCTGAGATTATTTTCCACAACGATTTTGATTTGGCCTGCCGACGACCAATAAAAAATATGTATAGTGATGAAGCTTGTTGAAAGTCTTTTTGACGATCAAATCCTTCATTCATAAAAAATGAGTTGAATATCAATTTTGGGTCTTGGACTTAATTGGTGCTGCCAACTAGATCTATTTGATTTTTTTGAATAGCTTTTCTCTTCTAGGTATGGCCTGCTTGCATTGGTTGGTTATTCAACATTCCATTCTTTGTTAAGTACTAATTTCCCTCTGTGGTCGAAAACTTGGGGTTTAAGGTGCTTTCCTTGTAATGTTCTTGACCATTGACATCCAAGACAACTTAGAAATGTGATTCAGGTCGAATTCAAAGTCGAGGGAGTCGTTTTATGTGACATCAACTATGGGACAGAAAAAAAATTCAAGTATGTTGTGAGTGTTATTCTCCCTGTATTCGATCATCTGTTTGGTTGAAAAGGCTTCCTTAATACTTGTATGTCGAAATTCTTTGTTTTATTACAGTAAATTTAAAGGAACGTCCAAGCCAACTGCAAAATGTTCTTTTGTTTAAGTACATGACTTCTTCCGGCAGCACAGGTCTGGCAACTGTATCAAATGTTGCAGATTGCATCGGAACATATCTTTCATCATAGAAATGGAAGACATGGAGGCCCACTGAAAGGTATAGAATTTTTGGAGGTGACGCCAAATATGTGGATTCTGTAACTACATCCAGAGGAAAGCGAACAAACTTTGACAAAAAACATGGATTTTTGTCAAGTCTGTTACCACACCTAGAAGTAGCTCCGCAAACTTTGAAATAGAAACTTATTTAGTTCTAATATGTCATTTTATCCACCCATACAATTTGTGTTACCCGCCTATGGGTACATTCATGAATGGATTAATATTTCACATCATTTACGAACATTACAGACCATTTTTCAAGACAGGGTAAGTGTGACGCCCCTAACAAAGACAAATTCTTGTGTGCTCTATAGAATTCGAGACACTTGCCAAATTTGTGTTGTTGGAAAAAACTATATACTTCAACAAAGAAGTATTTTGCACGTGACTTGAAAATCCATTACAACTCCCAGCAAGAAAACAAAGAAGATCAACAAACAAATCTCCAGGTAGGATTTTCAACCAACCAAAGCATCGAATATATGGAGAACACCAACCAGAAGATGCTTGTTCTTTTTTTTCTCCCCCTGTCTGAGTTTCTATTGGATAACAGAGTTTTTTTTTGGCTCAAAGCTCACGTCACATAAAACTAATCTCTTTTATTTCATTTGGGCTTTAATTGCATCTCTAAGGTATCTTACGTGTCAATGACCAAGAACATTATAACGAAGGCACCCTAAAGCCTAACTCTTTGATGATAGAGAGAAATTGCAATAAGTATTTAAAAGAAATGTTGGAGGATGATAATATGATCTTCCATAGATTTTGGGTTAATTTGTTTTAATAACATGTGTTCTCGATATTTTCATCTATTAATGCCAATCTTTTTGAATATGTTCATTGAATACTGACTAATAGCACGTATTAACATTTCCATATCCGAGCAAATTCTCAAATTTGACATATAACATATGCACAATATCAAAGAGGGACATGACGTCAAGGCCTCTGTGGGTGACACGTCTATACATGATAGTGAGGTAGTACAATATTTCACTGTCACTATGATGAATCCTGTAAACAACTAAAAGAGGCAATATTTTTTCTTTTTGCAAATTCAAAATGCAAGCAAAATAAATTACAAGATCCCATAATATTCGCCTATCTATTCATTTTAATGGGATATGACCTCGACCTTTTCTCTTATTAAAGAAAAATTTTTCAAACCTATTTGGTCATCTTTGACTTTTGAAAGAATAATTAATGTCTATTGGGAAGGGCAGAAGGTAGTGGGGATGGAAGGGAGCGACACATGATTTTAAGCTTTTCTGAACCCAGAAAGGCATCAACCTACCAAACTTTGAAAAATCAACTATGGAAATGTAGGTCGGATAGACAAACTCATCACAGGAAGATGCATGGTTACAAGTTCGAGGAGTATGTGGTCGAATTGTAGAGTAAGAAATTTTTGGGTGCAATATGTATACACCAAACACAAGCCCATAGTTTGATAACATCTATCTATGAAGTCGTGTTCATAAAATTGGATAATAATGCAACTGAATGACGACCGGTCGGAATCATGATGTGAATATATAGATGGAGGTAACGATTTGTTAGTTCTCGACACCGGGAACCCGCGAGCATAGAAGCATGAAATTGTATAGAAACAAAAATGTAGTTTACAAGAGGAAAATAAAAGGGAGAGAAAAATTATATCCCTCACACAAAAAAACATACTCTCATAACTATGAAACCATAGTAAGACATAAACCATGGAAAAAACATTGCCAACTATGAAATATAGTTTGAGGCCGACAAAATCTGGTTGAAGTCGCAAGAGATGCAATTTACATTGACTGCAAAATTTTGTATGTTATTTTATCTTAATAGTATTTTATGGGTAGTCAACTACAAAACAATGTAACAACAGATCCAACTGTGGATGAAACACCCTAGCATTGCAAACCTTAGGCAAACAAGATCAAGTAGCAAATAACAACCCAGTTAAGAAACACGAAAAGGCCCAACTGCAGCTGCAGGACCTGAACCCTGCAAAGTCGAATCAAAAAACAATAAACATCATCCAAAGAACAAATAATAAAGCAATAATGAGTCCACTAGGAATTCCGYAGTTCCAATCGTGGTTGCAGAACCCCAAACGTGCAAACCGCAACAAGATGAACAGGAAAACAAGAACAACAACAACAAGAAAATAAGAAATTAGTGAAGATGCAAGAAGCAAGCATGAACTAGTGAACCAACAATGTCGCTGAAGTAAGCAACAAATAACAGTAAATAACAACCAAATAACAAGAGCAAGAAACAAACAATAAACCATCTAAGAAGCACTAAAAGGCCCAACTACAGCCGCAAGACCCGAACCCTGCAAAGTCGAATCAAACAACAATAAACAACATCCAATGAACAGAGAAGCAAGCATCAACCACTCCACCAGGAATGGTGCGGTTCCAATCGTGATTGCAGAACCCCAAAAGTCAAATCTGTAACAAGACAAACAGGCAAACAAGAACAACAACAACAATAAAATAAGAAATCAATGGAGATGCAACAAGAAAGCATGAACCAATAAGCTAACAATGTTGTTGAAGCACAATATTGCCTAAATTGACTGCAGAGAACATTGCATATAAAATAAAAAAACACAAGAAAATGTATTGTAACAAGCCTGCTAAGTAAACATTCAATGCTGTCAATCCTATTAGGTAAACATTTAAATCTCTCAGAAATGCTCTATAAACATTTAAGAAAAAATGCAATGTGGTAGGTCTCTGATGTGCCAATTTTTTTTTATTATAATTTATGTAACAATAGTTCAAACAGTAGATAATGTATTCGAAGGACAAAGTTTGTATATGCTAGCATATAAAACATTGGCATAAATTTATCTAGCAGAAAATGCAAAGACAAACATTCAAACTAATGCTAGCATTAATCCACCTTGAAGCAATACGTAGAAGAAATATATGA
>JASDQU010102113.1:274924-292528 GCA_032191745.1 Picea mariana
TGCAATGTGGTAGGTCTCTGATGTGCCAATTTTTTTTTATTATAATTTATGTAACAATAGTTCAAATAGTAGATAATGTATTCGAAGGACAAAGTTTGTATATGCTAGCATATAAAACATTGGCATAAATTTATCTAGCAGAAAATGCAAAGACAAACATTCAAACTAATGCTAGCATTAATCCACCTTGAAGCAATACGTAGAAGAAATATATGATTCAAAAAGACTTTACACGATAAAAAAGTTTGGATATGTTAACATATAAAACATTGGGAATAGCAAAGCTTGCAATAAGAGCTCTAATCTGTTATCCAATCATATCACTACATATATGGTACTTTCTAGTATATAAAAATCAATGTTTTTAGTTCCCTAGCTCTAACAATACAGATTATGCAAATATTTGTGGTCAAAGGGCAAACGAATATGAAGTCAACGAATTATCGATCATTATAGTCCCGCTATGCCTACGACAGGGACTAATAAGATTGGAATGTGGAAAAAAAATAATCTATTAAAATGATGTTAATCATATAGCCCACTATGATAATGGTTTTAATCATATGACCCATTGCTAATAAGGATTTGTTTGTTTTTATGATAATACGTAATACTTATTCATTATATTCGATGGACAACATGTTGCCCATTAAATTTTTACAATGTCATGAATATCAATACCTATATATATCGGTTGAGCAAAGTTTTTGTTCTGTAATTGCCAAACAAAACCATAATAAGATGAATGAAAGTTTTGCTTCTTTCTATGTGTTTGATACAACAAACTAAAATGGATAGCATTTTAACATTTTCTTTCTTATATTAAATACATAATTTGTGATTTCAGAAGGTATTCAATTAATAATATTGCAGCATGAGATTTTATATAATAATAATAATAAACTATTTTTAAGGTCACACTCAAGCGACACACTAAATTGGTGTATGAGACTCTTTTGTTTGTGGGACAAGCGACCCCCTCTGCCTAACTATTTAACTGGTAAAATCGACAAAGATATACATACCCTACCCCTCTAGATTTAGAATATGAGTTAAATTTTTCCAACATTATTATTCATAAAATAAATTTTATATGATATTTTATATTTAATTTTTTATAAATTAAATATTATTTATTATACATATTTAATTTATATTGTGAATATAAAAATTTCATGGATGAGGAAAGTTGGATGTGCATAATTTATTCTATATTTTGAATATAGATAAAAATAACATGTATGATGGAAGTTTGAAGTCCATAGTTTGTTGCTTTATGATTGCATAATTATTCTATTGAAGGTGGAGATATTGTTGCTTAGTATTCATTGTTTTTAGTGAACCCACAACAAACTTGAACTCGACTTCAAAATTCATCCATAAGTGATAGGATTGGTTTTTGGCACTATTTCTTTATGAATATTCTCATAGTGTTAGCATATTGATTGGTTTTATTCATAAAAAATTCAATTTTAATATTCTAATTTGGTAAATATTTCTATTGATGAGTTGTGTGCACCATAAATTTTTCAATTGCAAATCAAATTAAAATTAAACATATTATTAATAGAGCTTTATTTTTCTATATAAGTTATATATTGATATATAACTATAATTTTTCATGTGTACTTCATTTTGTACACATTATTATAGTGTTAAGAAAGCATAAAATTATTAAAAATTTACATTAAAGAAAATCGAAAGTTTATTCAAAATATTTGATATTTCTTATATGATATGGGATAAAACACCATTGCAAATGTAAATAAAAAATCAAAATTCCTAAATATTTAAGATTCTTCTTTTCTTTGAATATTTTCAAATTTCATATACCCTAGCTCATTCTACCATTGATATTTGTATCAAGGTATCTAATGTCTCTAATGATAGTTTTTTTTAATCAGACATAGTTGCTTCTGAAATTGTATGGATGTTTGAATTGGAATGAAAAACCATTGAATCATTTTGCATGGTAGAGAAGCCAATGCCAATTCCCCATGGTGTGGTTGGGTTATAACGTGTTTCATAGTATATGCATTTCATAACTTCTTCCTTTTTTTTGTCTTGCTTGTTAGGAAATAAATCATGAGAGAGATAAAAATGTCAATAACATATAGCAATAACACCCATAAATCACATGAGATGTATCGTGGAAAACCCTTACGAAAAAAACCAACTAAAAATAGATCTATTATTTCCCTTGTCCAATCTCAGCCACACTAGAAAATATCCTGGCACCATCCAAGTGAGCACCCATCACTCAACTCTTGATGCATTACAATGGAGTATCACCAACATTTTATAGGCTTTCATTACATGTAACCCACGGGCTCAATACCATGGGTCACCAATACCATGTGCTTGAAACCACCATTGTTGACCTAACAACATTGAATATTTGACCAAGTTATGTTTATGCTAGCATTCCCCCATTTTAAAATTGACTTCGGGTTTACCATGAACAAATGTGGCCCAATCTCACTCAAAGTCACGCTATCTGGGAATCCTGCATGCTCCCACCTATTACCTAGGTCTACCTTTAGACTTTATTGGTGAAATTTCAAATAGGGGGTATGCATGCCTAACCAGTTCTTACATTCATATTTCCATTTGCATTGAACTCCACCATTTTTTTTCATTGTTTCTATTCCAACACTTATGTTGCCATCCTCTTGCATTTGTTGTGATACTAGCTTCTAAGAAATGAATCATGAGAGAGATAAACATATCAATAACATATAGCAACAACACACATAATTCACATGATATTTATCCTATAAAACCATCATGGGAAAAACTAGACAACAAAAAGTCTATTATTTCCCTTGGTTAATCTTGACTAAGTAGGCCATTCTCCTAGCTCCACCCAAGTGTGCCTTCACAACTCAACTCTTGATCCATTACAATAGGGTATCACCAACTTTTATAGTATTTCAATACATGTAATCCACGGTCCCAATATCACGGGTCACGAATACCACGTTCCCGAAACCACTGTTATTTACCTTTAACAAATTTGACTCTTTCACTGAGTTAAGTTTATCCTAACATCATTAGACCATATATGTAAGTATTCATTGAAATCAAAATTGTTGATCTTGATTCGATGAAGAAACTTGTGATGTAGTATACCATCCAAAACACATTTTCATAGAAGGTTCTTCTTTTTCTTTGAGACATTTTATGTGTAATACTTATATAATAAAAAGTAGAAAGTAATTAGATATTGGATAAAGTATTTTCAATTTCATATTATATCTTCATTATAAGCCATAGTGCTATAAAATTGACAAAATTGTATGGAATAAATTTGATGAAATCAAAACCATAATCATAATGTTAGTAGGTAACAGTCAAGCATTATGTCTTTAAAATGATTGAAAAGAAGTAATATAATTCAAAATCTATACATTTTCATAAAAAATGATTATTATAATTGGATTATATTTAAAAAATCCTTCATACACATGCATTATGAAATCATATATATAGAGATATTCTATATGTATATCTTTTACAAATAAAATCAATTTTAACTAAATATTCATTATTAAAATATCTTCCACTTTCTCTTCAATTATTTTGGGAATATAAAAAGGCAAAAACACGTTTGCATCAGTGGGACAGAGGAAAAATGCTAACATATTATTTACCATTCCAAGAATCTATGTGTTAAACATAACCTATAGAAACTTAAACACCAATAGATTGACTTTATACTCTCATATACTCATTATGAAGTTACAACAATAAAGTAATATTGCAATAATAAACTAATTTCAAATAAAATGCATAGAGGTAGAAGTGTATTTAGGTGATGTTTATTGTTCAACAACACAGGTATTCCAACAGAGGATGAACACCTTCAGTAACCACTCACATAACCAGATAAAATATCAACACAATGATGTTTTCATGTGGTAAAACCTCTATGTGGAAACATCCACGGCCCCAGCTAATGCAGCCACTTGGAGTAGTTTATTGATGCAAAAGAAAAATATTACAGAGAGATTTTACAAGAGAGTTTCTCACAATCGATCATCGGTAAATGACCCTCCATGCTCTTTAAATAGAGATCATGGACCAATAGGGTGTTAAGCCATAGATCAATGGTCATTAAGGTCGAGGAGAGTATGAACCATCGGATCACTCTATGTCGGGAACATATCATGACCATCGTATTTCCTAACTACAAATGCGTACTAATGCATACTAAAGAAACACACTAAGAAACACACTTTTACCTAATGACACATTAGACCAAGTAGATCTTAACTAAATCCTAAGTGTCTAAATATCCTAACATCCCTCCTTAAGAGCAACTTGGGGATAGGATTGAAGGATTTACAATGTTGACAGAATAGGAGAAGGAAGGAGGCATTAGGGTCTATCCCCCCTTATTGAAAACTTCCTGAACTCCTAACATAGATCAAAGTTTTGAAAACTTTTCTTCTGTAAGAGACTTTGTGAAAATGTCTGCAACTTGATCTTCCGTAGGGAAAAGGAGCACTTAATAACTTGATCATGGATGAGCTTTCTGATGAAGTGCATGTGTAGCTCGATGTGTTTGTTGTGATGATGTTGAACTAGGTCTTTGGCAATATTTATGGCGCTTTGATTGTCGTACCAAAGGCTAGTCGGATGTTGCTACTCGAATATAAAATCTCAAAGGATCTGTCGAAACCAAAAGGCTTCCTAACTTTCATTTATCATTGGTCGGTACTCTGCTTCTGTTGAAGAAAGTGCAATAGCCTGTTATTTCTTAAAGGCCCAAGTGACAGGTCCCGAACCAAGGTTGAAAACATAACCTGCAGTAGACTTTTGATCATCAGGGTCATCGGCCCAATTTGAATCAGTGAAACCAACTAATAAAGGAGTCCCCCCTGAACTCTAATGTATCCCGAACTAAATTGTACCATGGAAATAACAAAGTATCCTTTTCATTTCTTTCCAATGGTTTTCATGGGGTGTTTTCATATACCAGGAAACAATACCAACAGAAAAGGAAATATCAAGACTGGTATGAGTAAAGTATAAGAGGCTACCAACTAACTAAAGTTACAGGGTGGCATCAACTTCAGGATAAGTATAGGTGGCAATAATCTTGACTCTAGACTATAAGGGAGAAGGGGTTGGTTTACAATCATCCATGTGAAAGTGGTGAAGAAGGTCACAAGAATACTTAGACTGGGAAAGAAAAATTCCTTCATTGGTTTGAAAAACCTGGAGGCCAAGGAAATAGTGAAAAAATCCTAAATCTGTCATTTCAAATTTCTTCTTAAGGATGGTTTTCAAATGGTTTAAAAGTTTTGAGACACTACTAGTAAGGATAAGGTCATCAACATAAAGGACAAGGATTATGATATGTATTCCTACTTTCTTGGTATAGACATTAGGATCAGAATGGCATCTAGAGAATCTGGTGTCGATAAAAAAGTTGTCCATTTTGGCATACCAAGCTCGGGGAGCTTGCTTAAGACAATAAAAGGATTTCTTAAGGTGACAAACAAGGCTAGATTCATTCTGTACATATCCAGGAGGTTGTTCCATGTATATTTCTTCTTTCAAATATCCATGCAAGAAGGAAGATTTAACATCCATCTGATGGACCTCCCATTTATGTGAGGCAACAAGGGAAAGAACAAGGTAGATGGAATTCATTTTGGCTATAGGGGAAAAGCTTTCATTATAGTCAATTCGTTCAACTTGGGAAAATCCTTTGGCAACTAACCAAGCCTTGTGTCTTTCAACACTTCCATCTGATGCATACTTAGTTCTGTAAACCAATTTACATATGACATGTTTTCTTCCTTTTGGAAGAGATACAAGATCGCACGTATCATTTTCCATTAAAGAACGATACTCTTCATTCATTGATGTATCCCAATATGGATGACCTAAAGCTTCTACAAATGTCTCTAGATCATGAGTCTCTGAAACTTGAGCCAAAAGAGAAGAGGCTTGTTGGAACTGTGAACGTGTTTTACGTTGATCTGAAAGATCACCAACAAGACCATCAACTACTTCTTGAGTTGAACAGAACCATCTAGGAAGCAGTGGAACTGGTTCTGGTTCAAGTTCAAAGAACTCATCTAGAGGAGGGTGAGAAGGAGGAGGTGGATTTTCATCCTCGTTGTCATCATCTGAAGAGGAAACCAGAATAGGAAGAGAAGAAGGCTCAAACATTGAAGATGGTTCGCAGGCCGAAGAAGGCACAATCACTGAATTAGGCTCATCGGCCAAGAGATTTTCATCAAATTTAACATCTCTTCTAATAATAATTTCATTACAATGTGGTTGAAGAAGTCTATAACCTTTGACCTCTTCAGAACAACCAACAAATATACACTTGTCACTTTTAGGATGCAATTCTTTCGTTTTCTCATTAGGAATGTGAGTCCGTGTTATACTGCCAAATACATGGAAGTGACTTACATCTGGTTTTATTTTAGTCCAAGCTTCTTCCGGTGTTATATTTTTAAGATCCTTTGTGGGAGTGCGATTGACTATGTAATTTTCACAGTTGATTGCTTCTGCCCAATACTTTAGACTTAATCCCTTAGATTGGATCATACAATTAGCCATTTCTTTTAATGTACGATTATTTCTCTCAACAACACCATTTTGTTGTGGTGTAAATGGAACAGTGTGTTGAATTTGGATGCCATGTGTAGTGCAGTAACTTGTAAAATTATTGTTCACATATTCGCCCCCATTATCTGTTCTTAAATTTTGAATTTGATGTCCATATTTCTTTTCTACAAGGGCCTTGTAGGTCAAAAACTTCACTCTTAAGTTTTAATAAATAAACCCAAGTATGTCTAGAAAAATCATCAATGAAAGTTAAGAAATACTTGAACCCAGAGAAAGAAGGAGAAGAAAGTGGACCACACAAATCACTGTGAACAAGCTGCAAAGGGCCCAAGGCAAGACAAGAGGCACGTTTGTCAAAATTGTCCCGATGATGTTTATGGAGAACAAAACCGACACAAACACCATCTCTGCATGAAACATGAGGAAGACGAGTCACCATCTGTTGATTACATAGTTGTTGCAATGAGTGATATTTTAGATGACCAAGTTGCTCATGCCAAATTTTGCTGAATTCATTTCTATGAGCAACAAAAACTGATGAAAAAGATGATGACCCAAAGTTGTCAAACTTGTACAACCTGGTAATATCATCAACAATTCCAGTTGCAAGAACATGCTTAGGATATTTTAGATCCTTGATTACAACTTGGTGAGGTGAAAACTCTATGCTTTTACCTTCACCTGAATAAGTGATTTGATATACTCATAGAAGGGTACAATAAAGACTTGGAACACATAATACATCATTGAAATGACCATTATCTACTTGAAATGTTTCATATCCTACAACACTAAGAGATCTATCATCACCAACAAATATTGTCTTGGTGTTACATTCATTTAGAGAAAAAAATTTGTTTTTATCCTTAGTCATATGATAATATGCTCCATAATCAATAAGCCACTCATCAGAAGAAGAAGAAGTAGAAGTTGTGTTGAAGGAGAAAACATAAGCGAAGAGTGCATGTTCATTAGAAGAAGAAGAAGAAGAAGTAGAATCAATATTGATGTTGTGCTTCTTCATCATTGCTTCTAAAGCTTCCATCTTCTTGAAACATTTGAAATCATCATGACCATATCTATCAMAAAAGTTGCAATGTTTGTCAGTCTTCTTATTTTTATGTTTTTCTTCTTTGTCACCATTAGGCGTTGATGTTGTCTGAGCGGGTTTGGGACCCTTATGTTGCTTGTTTTTGTAGCGAGGATGTTTCTTGTTGGGATACTTGGGTTTATCTTTCTGCTGGGAAACTAAGTATTTGTTGGAGGTACTTGTAGTGTTGATCACTCCAAGTTGTATAAGCTTATCTTCCTCTCTAATTAAAGCAGCAAAAAAGGATTCAATAGTGGGTTTTTGATAAGCTTTCCCTAGAGACTCTCTAATGGCATAAAAGGTAGATACAAACACAGAATATGAACTACCTAAATTAGAAAGAATAAGATAGATGCAATGCTCTTCCTGCATGTCTATCTAACATTCTTCACATAAAATTCTGAGTGTTTTAAACTCAAATAGATAGTCTCCAAGGCAAGAAAAATCACTTGGACTTAAGTTTAGTACTTGATTCTCTAACTGTTGTGCTCAAATAAGATGGAGTTTACCAAACACAGATTCAATATTTTCCCAAGATTCATTGGGGTCATCAATTTATTTAAGGTGAAACCTTAAATCAAGAGAGATGGACATTCTGATTAGTCCACGTGCTTCATCACTCTTATTATCCCATTTGAATTTCTTATCATCATCAGTGGGTGCTTTTTCCTTTACCAAGGTAATACAGTACAAGCCTTTACTTCTTAATAAATCTTCCATATCAGATTTCCATTGGAAGTAGTTGTTGCTGGTAAGAAAGAGATTACTTGTAGAAGCCATATTAAATATGCAAATAATATGGATTTAAAAACTGAAACTGATGATATATATGGAAAGATATCGAAAAGTTATGCAATTTTAAAAAAAAACGTCACTGAAAATGGACTTCGGATGTGATAGTTATGCCCTTTTTAAAAAAGGAATAAACATTAACCAAGAGATGACGTGATAGTGTAAGTTTCTTTATGAAGTGACCCACTTTTATAAAGAGAAGTGGGGATCACTTTTACAAGGAAGTTACTTTATAAAAGAAAAGGTGCATGCAAAATAAATAACTCTAAAATAAAATATTAAATCTAATTATAGTGATTCACTTTTATATTTGAAGTGAAATACACTTTACAATTTGAGAATGAACTTTTTCAAAAAAAAGTAACAAAAGAGAGACTTGAACTCAAGACCTCTTACTTAATAATGAAACTTTTAACCAAATAGTCTAGCAAAACATATTGTATTTTTTAGGAAGAGGATTGGAGGTTTTGTTGTTGGTGGTGTTGTGGAAGACGGCCTTGGAGAGCATGTTCAAAAAAAAATAAATTCACACAAGAAATAAAATCCACTTCTCGATGACAACAAGCGTTAGATATTGGTTAGCTTACCCGGAAGATGCACCTTTTCTTATATGTTTCTGATTTGCTAAGATCACACAGGGCATGGGGAAAAGAGAGTACACAGATCTAAAATAGTAGAAACCCAGAAATAAATAATACAAAACCAAAATAATACTCTGCAAAAATTTAAAAAAATGCGTATGCAGGTGCTATACCTCTGGATCTAACTGAAATGGTTGTATCTTGGGAAAACAAAATCCTTTTCAAGTGAAATAAAAAGTTATCCTGAATGAAACAAGCACTCCAGATGCAATGGAACAATCCTCTCAACACAAAAATGTACGGAAATGATAGAAAATGGAGATGAGGTAATCGACTTCACGATCTCTATCTACAATAGGAGCGGGTCTTCAAACAGGCTCTCATACCATGTTCAGCAACACATGTATTCCAACAGAGGATGAAAACCTTTAGTAACCACTCACATAACTAGATCAATGATCAACACATCGATGTTTTCATGTGGTAAAACCGCTACGAGGAAACCTCCACGGCCCCAACCAATGCAATCACTTGGAGCAGTTTATTAATGCAAAAGAAAAAGATTACAGAGAGATTTTACATGATATTTTCTCACAATCGATGATCGGAAAATGACCCTCCATGTTCTTTAAATAGAGATCATGGACCAATCGAGTGTTAAGCCATGGATTAATGGCCGTTAAGATCGATGAGATTATAAACCATCATATCACTCTATGTCGGGAACATATCGTGACTATCGGATTTCCTAACTACAAATGCATACTAATGCATATTAAATAAACACACTAAGAAACACACTTTTACCTAATGACACATTAGACCAAGTAGATCTTAATTAGTAACTCCTAGGTGTCTAAATATCCTAACATTTATACATGTCATTTTTCACTTCAATCCCACCCTACCATGATTATATTATGAACACTAACTAATTATTTAAAATGGAAATCATCACTAAATAGTCACAACATGAATTCATTTCAATGCAAGTGTGGTGTAAGAAAAATTATTTCAACCAATATTTTACTTTAACTATTAGATGCTTTGAAACCACAAGTGACTTATCGAATAAAACATATTGTAATGCACAATCAACATGAATGTAAGAAAAATGGTTGGAATAAACAACGTAGTGGATGGATAACCCTATTGACCTAAAGGAAATACATGTAAGGGAATGGAATACATAAATATCAACCTTGGAGCAATAGGGGAACATTTCAAACCTTCCTTACTTCATCAACATAGAATTCCTTTATCATAATCGATACCAAGTGTATTTCTCAATGATGTAGAGTACAAAACTTAGGTAGGGAACTATGCAAATGGAATGACTTGTAAATATAGAATACACGAAACTAGGGTTAGTAGTACAAGAGGGCAGTGGTTGTAGACATGCCCGTAAAGCCTCATTGCCTTAATTTTTCCTTTTGTGTAGGTTTTCATAGTTATTCATAATGTTGCTTGAACTTCTCTTGATATAAACTGTGTAAGTAGTTTTGAAACATGCAAAATTTTGAGTGGACACTCCAACTATCATTAGAAACGAATGAAGCTAAAATTTTTATAATTATAATTATAATTTTACTGTTTCCTCAACCTTATTTTTTTTTTTGTTAGTTGGTACCTGTTCTTTCTCCTTCTTGACTTTTATTTTTCATATAATCTCTTTATATCTATTCTATTTATTTTATTATATTATATTATTTGAGCCTTCGATTATTTAATCTTTTTATATCACATCTTTGATCTAATTTGTTTTGTGACTGGAGGAATCATCAATTAGTCGACATGTACTTTCATGACATGTGGTCATGTTACTCGAATTCTACTATTATAACCTCCCACATTGCCCCATACATGACACACTTATGATCTTCATTATAAAATGATTACTCAAATTCTAATTTCTCACTTTTGTTATTTAATTAAATCTATGTTTCAAAAAAACCTACACAAATTATATCCAAAAGAATTTAAACTACCTTAATTATTTTAAGGTAGTATTGATATAGAAGAAAGGTTTTAACACTAAAATTGTACACTTTCCTTGAATTTCATGGACTAATATTAAAATGCACATTTTTATTTATTTTAACATGGAATTTTAATGTTATATATGTGTGTGTGTGTGTGTGTGTGTGATGCTGATGTTGATGCTGATGATGATTCACGTCCATTGAGACGAAATTTCTCTATTGGACCTTAAGAGGGTAAGGGATTACTTACAATTGTTAAGAATTTTGTTTTTATGCTCGAAAAGCCTTAAGAGAAGATTTCCAAAATCACCGTAGTTTTCTTGAGTTAAAAGGTTAGGAAGCTTGGTAGTGTTCAACACATATTTTGAAATTGAGAACTAATGGTATAAGCTAGACAATCTAAGATAAGGTGTTTTTCATCTTTAACTTTATTACTGCCACAAAGGTGATACACTCTTTCATCCCATGGCCTTTTAGGAATTGACCAATGCCCAGTTTCACTATGGAGCTCGTGAGAATTTCTTCTTATCTTAGCAATGCTTATTTTTATCTTTACACTTGTCAAAATGAAGAGATAATTTTGATCTTCTAGATTAGGGTTGATTGCAACTTTATAATACCCTAATTTTATATTTTCCTCTAACTCTTTATCACACCACATTTTCCCCTTAAATTTTGATTTGATGATATTTTTAATAGTATCCTTATTCTACAAAATGATTTCTACCATTATTCCCCAATATCTTATCCAAGATTGGGCATCTTTATTCCATCCTCACTTGAGTAGATGGTGGTTAAGACTAGATTTTCAAGAAATTTTAGGAAGCCTCTTGTCTTCCATGTTTTTTAATGTGTTACTATACATTAGGTATCTAGTTGTAGTTGTTCTCTAAATGGGGGAAAGGATTTCCCCTAAGATGGGGATGGGATAGGGAATATTTCCTTTAATTTTGATATTGTAGGTTATAAAATTATTTGGTATTTGTTTTATCTGTCTCCAAGATTCACGAGAGATACAACTTTCCGATACTAATTCACATTCATAAACAATAACAGGCATAACAAGAGTCTCAAACAAGAGTTTCTTCTTACACCATATCCAAAGATCGACTTAGTTACAATTTGCTTGAAGCCTGTAATAAGATTTCCATCCACCAATAATACTTTTCTCAATGTTATAATTCTAGTTAAGCTTCTGGTGAATATTGATTCCAAAATATTTGTATGAAGTCACTTCCTCCAGGTTGTTGTTTTCATATACGAAGGTATCATAAGGATATTATTATATTTAATGATTATGACCTCAGTCTTGTCAGTATTAACAATCATACCCATATTGGAGAAAAACTCCTTGGGGGTTGTTAGTTGCTTGTCAAGATCATGGGGACTCCTCGCCATAAGAATGATATCATCAGAATGAAGAAAAAGAGATATGATTATACTAGTGAGAGTAGGGTCGACCCAACATGTGTCTTCCAAGCAATTTTCTAAATTTTCAATGTATATGCCGAAAAGGTGGGGGACAAGGGAAAACCCTGCTTGACTCCATTATTGCAGTTAATCTCTTTCAACCAACCCTCAATGTTCTTGAACTTGAAAATAACGTTCACATGCATCCTTATTGCAACAATGCTCAACTCAAAAGGCACTTTTATCTCTTCCAACCTATTCCAAAGGTTTTTCGTGGGAACAAAGTCAAAATATTTTCTAAAGTAAAGAAAAAAACAAAAAAGATTGGTTTTAGTATTCAGGAACTCCTCTGCAATGATCCTAAAGGTAACAATATGGTCCATAGTTGAATGATATCTCCTAAACCAGACATGTCCTTTATCTCATTTACCATGACTTTGTGGCCAAAGGATAATCTTCTTTTCCAAAATAATTCCATAAAGCTTGGATAAAATTAGGCTAATCATAATGATACTACAATTAGAGGGAATGTTTCTATCTCCATTCTTAAAAATAGGAACAATGAGGCTTTTTCATCCATGGTTTAGGGAAGCCCTATTTGATTTCTAAATTGAAGAATTTGTGTATGTGAGGGATGAGGATAGGACCTCCGATTTTAAAAATTTTGGCTTGATATCCTTTGATCTCCTTATCTTTCCCATTTGCAAGTGGTTCAACCTCGAACTCTATGTCATCTAAAAAAAAACTTCATCCTTTGTAGGGATAATAGGAATGGTGTCGATGGCATTAGGCAACTCATAAAGACTTTTAAGGTAGGAATTTCATTCCCTTATGTGAATCATATTATTTTCTTTAGTATTGCACATTAGAATTTTCCTCCACGGCTTCTTAGGATCCCACTTAGATAGTTGTGAAATCTTTGTTTCCTTTTATTGATATAGTACATTTTTTTCCTTTTAATTAGGGATTTGTATGTATTGATCTTATCGAGTTTTAAGAACTCATTAGAAGCATCTCTAATGGATTTCCTAGAAATTTTACATTCATTATCATACCAAGGGTTGGTCCCTCTATTATTGTTTTTACATGACACCTCGAAAGAGAACTTGTTAATAGAAGTGGAAAGGGTAGTGGTAAAATTATGATAGAGGTCTTCAATGTTTTCCTTATAAGTTAGCATATGAAATTCACTATTTAAATTCTTTAAGAAAAGTTTAAACTTTATTTTTTTCAAAGTGGAATTTCCTTTGATTATCATAATTATCTTCAATGACGCTCTTGTGCATGAAAAAGTTTAGAGTTAGGGTTAAAGGTCTATGGTCATAGTCGGTGTCATGGTCATTTAAAAGGTCAAAAGTTGCTATTTGGTTGGAAGCAGATGACACTCTTGTGCATGAAAAAGTTTAGAGTTAGGGTTAAAGGTCTATGGTCATATTCGGGTTCATGGTCATTTAAAAGGTCAAAAGTTACTATTTGGTTGGAAACTGGGATATTAGATATCACATAATCTAAGACACCGATATCTAGCCCATGAATACAATTCATCTGTTTGGATTTTGGTCACTTCATTACTCCATTGCAAATTATTGTGTCTTGAGAGATTGACCAACTCAATATCAAAACAATTCTCAATTAGGTCTCGAGAGCTTCTTTTGTAGCTATTTGATAAAATAAGGTCTTCATATAGCCATAAAGGATTATGGTTGGAATCATTTCTTAAAAGAGTAGCTTGGTTAGTGGTAGTCACAACATTAAAGTCTCGTAGGAGGAGGAAATTACCTTCATTTTTCGAACTATAAATATCTTGTTCTAAATTATTATAGGGACACTTGTTATTTAGATTGTTTTTCTTATAAAAAGTAGAATTAATAGGTGCAAAATAACAAATTGATTTATACATCTTCTTGTTGATCTTATGAAGTTGTATGTGAGGAGAAATGTTCTTTCTAATATAACAACCTATGCCTCCTATCCGTCTACGATGTAACTTTTTGTTGCATGACGATCACAAGATAAATCCTTCTATGTTATGAACCTTAGACTCTTCATGCTCCCAAGTTTCAACTAGAAAAATAATATCAATATCACTCTGGATCAAACTTATCATAGGACCTTTACACCATGGAAATAAATGACAATTCCAAAAAGGGATCCCAAGTGTCCCAAATTCGTATTTATTATTATCCTTCTTGTCTCAATACCTAACAATAGATTTTGATTTCTAGTAATAAAGTAAACTGAGAGAGATAATTAACTAGTAATAAAGTAGTTATGGAAATTAAAATGGGGATTGTTAGTTGGTTGTCAAGATCACGGGTACTCCTCGCCATAAGAATGATATCAACATAATTAAGGAAAAGAGAGATGATTATACCAGTAAGAGTAGGGCTGACCCAACCCGCGTCTTCCAAGCAATCTTCTAAATTGTCAATGTGTATGCCAAAAAGGTAGCGGACAAGGGACAACCCTGCTTGACTCCATTATTGCAGTTAATCTCTTTCAACCAACCCTCAATGTTCTTGAACTTGAAAATAACATTCTCATGCATCCTTATTGCAACAATGCTCACATCGAAAGGCACTTTTATCTCTTCCAACCTATTTCAAAGGTTTTTCGTGGGAACAATGTCAAAATATTTTCTAAAGTAAAAAAAACAACAAAAAAAATTGGTTTTAGTATTCATGAACTCCTCTGCAATCATCATAAAGGTAACAAGATGGTCCATAGTTGAATGATATCTCCTAAACGAGACCTTTCCTTTAGCTCTTTTACCATGAATTTGTGGCCAAAGGATAATCTTCTTTTCCAAAATAATTCCATAAATCTTGGATAAAATTAGGCTAATCATAATGGTCCTACAATTAGAGGGAATGTTTCTATCCCGATTCTTAAAAAGAGGAACAATGAGGCTTTTTCATCCGTGGTTTAGGGAAGCCTTGTTTAATTGCTAAATTGAAGAATTTGTGTATGTGAGGGATGAGCATAGGACCTTCAATTTTAAAAATTCTGGCTTGGTAGCCTTTGATCTCCTTATCTTTCCCATTTTCAAGTGGTTCAACCTCGAACTCTATGTCATCTAAAAAAAAACTTCATCCTTTGTAGGGACAATAGGAATGGTGTCGATGGCATTAGGGAACTCGTAAAAAATTTTAAGGTAGGAATTCCATTCCCTTAAGGGAATCATATTATTTTCTTTAGCATTTCATATTAGAATTTGCCTCCACGGGTTCTTAGGATCCCACTTAGATAGTTGTGAAAGCTTTGTTTCCTTTTATTGATATAGTACATTTTTTTTCCTTTTAATTAGGGATTTGTATGTATTGATCTTATCAAGTTTTAAGAACTCATTAGAAGCATCTCTAATGGATTTCCTAGCAATTTCACATTCATTATCATACCAAGGGTTGGTCCCTCTATTATTGTTTTCACATGACACCTCTAAAGAGAACTTGTTAATAGAAGTGGAAAGGGTAGTGGTAAAATTATGATAGAGATCTTCAATGTTTTCCTTATAAGTTAGCATATGCAATTCACTATTTAAATTCTTTAAGAAAAGTTTAAACTTTATTTTTTTCAAAGCGGAGTTTCCTTTGATTATCATAATTATCTTCAATGACACTCTTGTGCATGACAAAGTTTAGAGTTAGGGTTAAAGGTGTATGGTCATAGTCCGGTTCATGGTCATTTAAAAGGTCAAAAGTTACTATTTGGTTGGAAACGGATGACACTCTTGTGCATGACAAAGTTTAGAGTTAGGGTTAAAGTTCTATGGTCATAGTCGGGTTCATGGTCATTTAAAAGGTCAAAAGTTACTATTTGGTTAGAAATGGGGATATCAGATATCACATAATCTAAGACACTGATATATAGCCCATGAATACAATTCATCTGTTTGGAGTTTGGTCACTTCATTACTCCATTGCAAATTATTGTGTCTTGAGAGCTCGACCATCTCAATATCAAAAAAAATCTCAATTAGGTCTCAAGAGCTTCTTTTGTAGCTATTTGATAAAACAACTTCTTCATCCAGCCATAAAGGATTATGGTTGGAATCATTGCTTAAAAGAGTAGCTTGGTTAGTGGTAGTCACGACATTAAAGTCTCCTAGGAGGAGGATATTACCTTCATTTTTCAAACTATAAATATCTTGTTCTAAATTATTATAGCAACAATTGTTATTTAGATTGTTTCTCTTATAAAAAGTAGAATTAATATGCGCAAAATAACAAACTGATTCATACATCTTCTTGTTGATCTTATGAAGTTGAATGTGAGGAGAAATGTTCTTTCTAATATAACAACCTATGCTTCCTATCCCTCTACGATGTAACTTTTTGTTGCATGACTACCACAAGATAAATCCTTCTATGTTATGGACCTTAGACTCTTCATGCTCCCAAGTTTCAACTAGACAAATAACATCAATATCACTCTCAATCCAACTTATCATAAAACCTTTACGCCATGGAAAGAAATGACAATTCCAAAAGGAATCCCAAGTGTCCCAAATTCGTATTTATTATTATCCTTCTTCTCTCAATACCTAACAATAGCTTTTGATTTCTAGTAATAAAGTAAACTCAGAGAAATAATTAACTAGTAATAAAGGAGTTATGGCAATTAAAATGTAGAAAATAGTAAAGAAATCAGAGTTTAAGAGATCAAACATTTTGAAAAGAATAAAATGCAACAATGGTTGCTCATAGTTTGGTGAATTATACTTTCCACAAACTAGTCCAAAATTATTAGTATATTCCCAAACACCTTTAGCACACACTCGTCCTTAGAGGGAAGGAAGGAAATTTAAGTGAATATGAATGATATTGATAATTTAATTATGCATATGTTAAGTTAAAAACGAGATTAACGAGCATGGGTAGGAGGTTGTTTTCACATCGGAATTGTCATGTGGGGATAGAAAGAAATGCCAGTGAATTTTCTTCTTTTAAAATGAATTGGAAAGCGAGACGGGCGTTATGACCGAAACGAGTCGTCCAAAGTTCATGACAAAGTTTCAGGTCCACCGTCTATGCATATATTGAAACCCTAAACTAATCGATACCTTCTTAATACTATTTATTCAGACTGAGTTTCCACTTTAGTCATGCCTCTTCGCTGCTCGCCATGGGTAATAATGGCACCCTCTTGGCCTCTA
>JASDQU010102113.1:294982-307749 GCA_032191745.1 Picea mariana
ATCTTGTGGTCCAAAACCTATGAATAGGGTTGACATCAATGGAAACAACCAATCTTCCAACAACCGTGAACCTGGGGCCTGATGGCCAGATAATTTACTAAGTATTGGGCAAGAGAAAGTTTTGATATTTATTTCAATAGTATTCAAACAAATATATATTAATGTAGAAAGTTTTGTTATTTATTTCAATAGTATTCATACTAATATATATTAATGGATTACTTTTGTTTCAAATGGAAATCATCTCCCAGTTTGCAGGATGCTCTTCGGTTCGCAAATTTCGTTGAAACCAAAAAAGTTTTGATTGCAACATGTATATAATGCAACAAGAAGAAGTAGAGTTCGAAAGTGCCAACCCGACAATCGCAGTCATAAAATTGGCTAAGTATGTAAAGGAAAAATGGTCGGTTGGATTCATCAAGTGAGGATATAGATGGAGATGACTACTCTTATTTCATATTTCACTGTTCATTTTTTCATTTACTGTCTGTATATTTATTGTGCGTGTTTCATTTCTTTGCACTTTTTTGTTTTTTATTTATTTTTTGTTCTTTTTCTTCCTTATCCTATAATATATTTTTGCGTCTTCTCATGCAAATCGTATTTTTGTTGTTGTTACATTGGAATAAATAGACATGTTTCTCTTTCTTTTACATGTATGTCTTCATACTAACTTTCCTTCATGTCCATTGCATATCCAATGTTGCTACCTTGGAAGAAACATGTTAGTTGGACAGGAAGGTGAATTTTCATGTGAAACATGTGAGGATATAGATAGAAAGGCAACCAACTATATAACTAGAAAGCGATAATAGATGGGAAGAAGAAAATGGGAAAAGGGATAAGTATATTAGAGAAGAAAATCTATTGTTCCTTCATTAATGCCAATATTTTTGAACCTCTACTGAGTTATCACTAGTTAAAGCATAAATTGCAGATCRCAGAAKTTCTTTGGCTGCAAGATGTATATGACGGAACATGGGACATAGTTTTTGGATGTCGGAAACTCRGGGCCCACTTTCCAGAAGGTGAGTTATCATTAGTTAAAGCATAAATTGAAGATCACGAAATCTCTGTGGCTGGAAGATGTATATGACGGAACATGGAACATAGTTGCTGAATACCGCAAACCCTAGACCCGGTGGCCAGATAATTGGCTAAGTTTTGGCTAAGAGGAATTTTTTATATTTATTCCAACAGTACTCATATTAGTATATATGCACGGATATTAACAAATAGAAGAAGCTTCAATATATGAAATATATTGAACAAGAACATGGCATCAACACTTGAGTTGCCTTGTTGTAAGTCATTAATTCATTCTATTTATGGGACCCGAAGAATGAAAGTAGGACGGGTCCTCCAATTTCTTTTGTTAAGTATAGGGCCAGTGCCACATAAGTATGGCCTATGAAAAATTATTCTTCCATGTAAAATGTAAGCTACAAACATAGTAGCCTTTATTTAAATTGAAGTACTGGGTAGCAGAAATAAAATCTTGTTATCCATGTTTAACGACACACAGAAAAAAGGTACAAAATAAAATGAAAAGAAATACCAGATATTGGAAAACACTATAAAAAAAGAAAACGACAAATATTCTATATTCGAATAAGATGGGTTACAAAATAAAACTGAGATTATTTTCCACAACAATGTTGATTTGGCCTACCGACGACCAATAAAAAATATGTATAGTGATGAAGCTTGTTGACAGTCTTTTTGACGATCAACTCCTTCATTCGTAAAAAATGAGTTGAATATAAATTTTGGGTATTGGACTTAATTGGTGCTGCCAACTAGATCTATTCCATTTTTTTGAATAGATTTTCTCTTCTAGCTATGGCCTTCTTGCATTGGTTGGTTATTCAACATTCCATTCTTTGTTAAGTACTAATTTCCCTCTGTGGTCAAAAACTTGGGGTTTAAGGTGCTTTCCTTGTAATGTTCTTGACCATTGACATCCAATACAACTTAGAAATGCGATTCAGGTCGAACTCAATTTCAAGGGAGTTGTTTTATGTGACATCAACTATGGGACAGAAAAAAATTTCAAGTATGTTGTGAGTGTTATTCTCCCTATATTCAATCATTTGTTTGGTTGAAAAGGATTCCTTAATATTTGTATGTTGAAATTCTTTGTTTTATTACAGTAAATTTGAAGGAACATCCAAGCCAACTACAAAATGTTATTTTGTTTAAGTACATGACTTCTTCCGGCAGCACAGGTCTGGCAACTGTATCAAATGTTGCAGATTGCATCGGAATATATCTTTCATCATAGCAATGGCATACATGGAGGCCCACTGAAAGGTATGGAATTTTCAGAGGTGACACCAAATATGTGGATTCTGTAACTACATCCAGAGGAAAGAGAACAAACTTTGACAAAAAACATGGATTTTTGTCAAGTCTGTTACCACACCTAGAAGTAGCTCCGCAAACTTTGAAATAAAAACTTATTTAGTTCTAATATGTCGTTTTATCCACCCATACAGTTTTTGTTACCCGCCTATGGGTACATTCATGAATGGATTAATATTTCACATCATTTACAAACATCACAGACCATTTTTCAAGACAGGGTAAGTGTGACGCCCCTAACAAAGACAAATTCTTGTGTTCTCTGCAGAATTCGAGACACTTGCCAAATTTGTGTTGCTGGAAAAAACTATATACTTCAACAAAGAAGTATTTTGCACGTGACCTGAAAATCCATTACAACTCCCAGCAAGAAAACAAAGAAGATCAACAAACAAATCTCCAGGTAGGATTTTCAACCAACCAAAGCATCGAATATATGGAGAACACCAACCAGAAGATACTTGTTCTTTTTTTTCTCCCCCTGTCTGAGTTTCTATTGGATAACAGAGTTTTTTTTTGGCTCAAAGCTCACGTCACATAATATCTTTTATTTCATTTGGGCTTTAATTGCATCTCTAAGGTGTCTTACATGTCAATTACCAAGAACATTATAACGAAGGCACCCTAAAGTCTAACTCTTTGATGATAGAGATAAATTGCAATAAGTATTTAAAATAAATGTTGGAGGATGATAATATGATCCTCCATAGATTTTGGGTTAATTTGTTTTAATAACATATGTTCTTTATATTTTCGTCTATTAATGCCAATCTTTTTGAATATGTTCATTGAATACTGACTAATAGCACGTATTAACATTTCCATATCCGAGAAAATTATCAAATTTGACATATAACATATGCACAATATTAAAGAGGGACATGATGTCAAGGCCTCTGTGGGTGACACATATATACATGATAGCGAGGTAGTACAATATTTCACTGTCACTATGATGAATCCTTTAAACAACTAAAAGAGGCAAACTTTTTTTTTTTTTGCAAATTCAAAATGCAAGCAAAATAAATTACCAGATCCCATAATATTCGCCTGTCTATTCATTTTAATGGGATATGTCCTCGACCTTTTATCTTATTAAAGACAATAATTTCAAACTTTTTTGGTTGTTTTTGACTTTTAAAAGAATAATTAATGTCTATTGGGAAGGGCAGAAGGTAGCGGGGATGGAAGGGAGCGACACATGATTTTAAGATTTTGTAAACCCAGAAAGGCATCAACCTGCCAAACTTTGAAAAATCGACTAAGTATGGAAATCTAAGTTGGATAGACAAACTCATCACAGGAAGATGCACGGTTACGAGTTCGAGGAGTACGTGATTGAATTGTAGAGAAATAAATTTTTGGGTGCAATATGTATACACCAAACACGAGCCCATAGTTTGATAGCACCTATCTATGAATCCACATTCATAAAATTGGATAATAATGCAACCAAACGATGACCGGTCGGAATCATGATGTGAATATATAGATGGAGGTAACGATTTTTTAGTTCTCGACACCGGGAACCCGCGAGCATAGAAGCGTGAGAATGTATAGAAACAGAAACACAGTTTACAAGACGAAAATAAAAGGGAGAGAAAAATTATATCCCTCACACAACAAAACATACTCTCATAACTATGAAACCATAGTAAGAAATAAACCATGGAAAAAACATCGCCAACTATGAAATATAGTTTGAGGCCGACAAAATCTGGTTGAAGTCGCAAGAGATGCAATTTACATCGACTGCAAAATTTTGTATGTTATTTTATCTTAATAGTATTTTATGGGTAGTCAACTACAAAACAATGTAACAACAAATCCAATTGCGGATGCAACACCCCAACATTGCAAACCTTAGGCAAACAAGATCAAGTAGCAAATAACAACCTAGTTAAGAAACACCAAAAGGGCCAACTGCAATCGCAGGACCTGAACCCTGCAAAGTCGAATAAAAAAACAATAAACATCATCCAAAGAACAAATAATAAAGCAATAACGATTCCACCAGGAATGACGTAGTTCCAATCACGGTTGCAGAACCCCAAATGTGCAATCCGCAACAAGACGAACAGGAAAACAAGAACAACAACAACATGAAAATAAGAAATCAGTGAAGATGCAAGAAGCAAGCATGAACTAGTGAACCAACAATGTCGCTGAAGCAAGCAACAAATAACAACAAATAACAACCAAATAACAAGAGAAAGAAGCAAACAACAACCCAGCTAAGAAGCACCAAAAGGCCCAACTGCAGCCGTAGGACCCAAACCCTGCAAAGTCGAATCAAACAACAATAAACAACATCCAACGAACAACGAAGCAAGAAACAACCACTCCACTAGGAATGACGCGGTTCCAATCGCAATTGCAGAACCCCAAACGTGCAAACTGTAACAAGACGAACAGGCAAACAAGAACAACAACAACAAGCAAATAAGAAATCAGTGGAGATGCAACAAGCAAGCATGAACCAGTAAACCAACAATGTTGTTGAAGCACAATATTGCCCAAATTGACTGCAGAGAACATTGCATATAAAATAAAAAAATGCAAGAAAATGTATTGTAACAAGACTGCTAAGTAAACATTCAATGCTGCCAATCCTATTAGGTAAACATTTAAATCTCTCAGAAATGATCTATAAACATTTAATAAAAAATGCAATGTGGTAGGTCTCTGATGTACCAATTTCTTTTTATTATAATTTATGTAACAATAGTTCGAACAGTAGATAATGTATTCGAAGGACAAAGTTTGTATATGCTAGCATATCAAACATTGGAATAAATTTATCTAGCAGAAAATGCGAAGACAAACATTTGAACTAATGCTAGCATTAATCCACCTTGAAGCAATACGTAGAAAAAATATATGATTCAAAAAGACTGTACACGATAAAAAAGTTTGGATATGTTAACATATAAAACATTGGGAATAGCGAAGCCTCCAATAAGAGCTTTAATCTTTTATCCAATCATATCACTACATATATGGTACTTTTTAGTATATAAAAATCAATGTTTTTAGTTCCCTAGCTCTAACAATATAGATTATGCAAATATTTGTGGTCAAAGGACAAACTAATATGAAGTCAACGAATTATCGATCATTATAGTCCCTCTATGCCTACGACAGGGACTAATAAGATTGGAATGTGGAAAAACAAATAATCTATTAAAATGATGTTAATCATATAGCCCACTATGATAATGGTTTTAATCATATAACCCATTGCTAATAAGGATTTGTTTGTTTTTATGATAATACGTAATACTTATTCATTATATTCAATGGAAAACATGTTTCCCATTAAATTTTTGCAATGTCATGAATATCAATACCTATATATATCGGTTGAGCAAAGTTTTTGTTCTGTAATTGCCAAACAAAACCATAATAAGATCAATGAAAGTTTTGCCTCTTTCTATGTGTTTGATACAACAAACTAAAATGGATAGCATTTTAATATTTCCTTTCTTATATTAAATACATAATTTGTAATTTTAGAGGGTATTCAATTAATAATATTGCAACATGAGATTTTATATAATAATAATAATAATCTATTTTTAAGGTCACACTCAAGTGACACACTAAATTGGTGTATGATACTCTTTTGTTTGTGGGACAAGCGACCCCCTCTGCCTAACTATTTAACTGGTAAAATCGACAAAAGTATACATACCCTACCCCTCTAGATTTAGAATATGGGTTAAATTTTTCCAACATTATTATTCATAAAATAAATTTTATATGACATTTTATATTTAATTGTTTATAAATTAAATATTATTTATTATACATATTTTTAATTTATATTGTGAATATAAAAATTTCATGTACGAGGAAAGTTGGATGTGCATAATTTATTCTATATTTTGAATATAGATAAAAATAACATGTATGATGGAAGTTTGAAGTCCATAGTTTGTTGCTTTATGATTGCATAATTATGGAGATATTGTTGCTTAGTATTCATTGTTTTTAGTGAACCCACAACAAACTTGAACTCGAATTCAAAATTCATCCATAAGTGATAGGATTGGTTTTTGGCACTATTTCCTTATGAAAATTCTCATAGTGTTAGCATATTGATTGGTTTTATTCATAAAGAATTCAATTTTAATATTCTAATTTGGTAAATATTTGTATTGATGAATTCTGTGCACCATAAATTTTTCAATTACAAATCGAATTAAAATTAAACATATTATTAATAGAGCTTTATTTTTCTGTATAAGTTATATATTGATATATAACTATAATTTTTCATGTGTACTTCATTTTGTACACATTATTATAGTGTTAAGAAAGCATAAAATTATTAAAAAATTACATTTAAGAAAATCAAAAGTTTATACAAAATATTTGATATTTTTATATGATATGGGATAAAACACCATTGCAAATGTAAATAAAAAATCTAAATTCCTAAATATTTAAGATTCTTCTTTTCTCAGAATATTTTCAAATTTCATATAGCTCATTTCACTATTGATATTTGTATTAAGGTATCTAATGTCTCTAATGATAGTTTTGTTAGTCAGACATAGTTGTTTCTGAAATTGTATGGATGTTTGAATTGGAATGAAAAACCATTGAATCATTTTGCATGGTAGAGAAGCCAATGCCAATTCCCCATGGTGTGGTTGGGTTATAATGTGTTTCATAGTATATGCATTTCATAACTTCTTCCTTTTTTTTGTCTCGCTTGTTAGGAAATAAATCATGAGAGAGATAAAAATGTCAATAACATATAGCAACAACACCCATAAATCACATGAGATGTATTGTGGAAAACCCGTACGAAAAAAACCAACTAAAAATAGATCTATTGTTTCCCTTGTCCAATCTCAGCCACACTAGAAAATCTCCTGGCACCATCCAAGTGAGCCCCCATCACTCAACTCTTGACGCATTACAATGGAGTATCACCAACATTTTATAGGCTTTCAATACATGTAACCCACGGGCTCAATACCATGGGTCACCAATACCATGTGCCTGAAACCACCATTGTTGACCTAACAACATTGAATATTTGACCAAGTTACGTTTATGCTAACATTCCCCCCTTTTAAAATTGACTTTGGGTTTACCATGAACAAATGTGGCCCAATCTCACTCAAAGTCACGCTATCCGGGAATCCTGCATGCTCCCGCCTATTACCTAGGTCTACCTTTAGACTTTATTGGTGAAATTTCAAATAGGGGGTATGCATGCCTAACCAATTCTTACATTCATATTTCCATTTGCATTGAACTCCACCATTTTTTTTCATTGTTTCTATTCCAACACTTATGTCTCCATCCTCTTGCATTCRCTCTGATACTAGTTTCTAAGAAATGAATCATGAGAGAGATAAACATATCAATAACATATAGCAACAACACACATAATTCACASRATATTTATCCTATAAAACCATCATGGGAAAAACTAGCCAAMAAAAAGTCTATTATTTCCCTTGGTTAATCTTGACTAAGTAGGYCAATCTCCTAGMTCCACCCAAGTGTGCCTTCACAAMTCAACTCTTGATCCATTACAATAGGGTATCACCAACTTTTATAGGATTTCAATACATGTAATCCACAGTCCCAATATCACGGGTCACCAATACCACGTTCCCGAAACCAYTGTTATTTACCTTTAACAAATTTGACTCTTTCACTGAGTTAAGTTTATCCTAACATCATTGAACCATATATGTAAGTATTTATTGAAATCAAAATTGTTGATCTTGATTCGATGAAGAAACTTGTGATGTAGTATACCATCCAAAACACATTTTGATAGAAGGTTCTTCTTTTTCTTTGAAACATTTTATGTGTAATACTTATATAATAAAAAGTAGAAAGTAATTAGATATTGGATAAAGTATTTTCAATTTCATATTATATCTTCATTATAAGCCATAATGCTATAAAATTGACAAAGTTGTATGGAATAAATTTGACGAAATCAAAACCATAATCATAATGTTAGTAGGTAACAGTCAAGCATTATGTCTTTATAATGATTGAAAAGAAGTCATATAATTCAAAATCTATACATTTTCATAAAAAATGCTTATTATAATTGGATTATATTTAAAAAACCCTTCATACACATGCATTATGAAATCATATATATAGAGATATTCTATATGTATATATTTTACAAATAAAATCAATTTTAACTAAATATTCATTATTAAAATATCTTCCACTTTCTCTTCGATTATTTTGGGCATATAAAAAGGTAAAAACACGTTTGCATCAGTGGGACAGAGGAAAAATGCTAACATATTATTTCCCATTCCAAGAATCTATGTGTTAAACATAACCTATAGAAACTTAAACACTAATAGATTGACTTTATACTCTCATATACTCATTATGAAGTTACAACAATAAAGTAATATTGCAATAATAAACTAATTTCAAATAAAATCCATAGAGGTAGAAGTGGATTTAGGTGATGTTTATTGTTCAACAACACAGGTATTCCAACAGAGGATGAACACCTTCAGTAACCACTCACATAACCAGATCAAATATCAACACAATGATGTTTTCATGTGGTAAAACCTCTATGTGGAAACATCCACGGCCCAACCAATGCAGCCACTTGGAGTAGTTTATTAATGCAAAAGAAAAATATTACAGAGATATTTTACAAGAGAGTTTGTCACAATCGATCATCGGTAAATGACCCTCCATGCTCTTTAAATATAGATCATGGACCAATAGGGTTTTAAGCCATAGATCAATGGTCGTTAAGGTTGAGGAGAGTATGAACCATCAGATCACTCTATGTCGGGAACATATCGTGACCATCAGATTTCCTAACTACAAATGCATACTAATTCATACTAAAGAAACACACTAAGAAACACACTTTTACCTAATGACACATTAGACCAAATAGATCTTAACTAACTCCTAAGTGTCTAAATATCCTAACATCCCTCCTTAAGAGCAACTTGGGAATAGGATTGAAGGATTTACAATGTTGACACAATAGGAGAAGGAAGGAGGCATTAGGGTCTATCCCCCCTTACTAAAAACTTCTTGAACTCCTAACAGAGATCAAAGTTTGGAAAACTTTTCTTCTGTAAGAGACTTTGCGAAAATTTCTACAACTTGATCTTCCATAGGGAAAAGGAGCACTTCAATAACTTGATCATGGATGAGMTTTCTGATGAAGTGCATGTGTAGCTCGATGTGTTTGTTACGCTGATGTTGAACTAGGTATTTGGCAATATTGATGGCACTCTGATTGTCGCACCAAAGGCTGGTCGGATGTTGCTACTCGAATATAAACTCTCAAAGGATCTGTTCAAGCCACAAGGCTTCCTAAMTTTMATTTATCATTGCTCGGTACTCTACTTCTACTGAAGAAAGTGCAATAGCCTATTATTTCTTACAGGCCTAAGTGASAGGTCCCGAACCAAGGTTGAAAACATAACCTGCAGTAGACTTTCGATCATCAGGGTCATCGACCCAATTTGAATCAGTGAAACCAACCAATAAAGGAGTCCCCCCTGAACTCTAATGTATCCCGAACTGAATTGTACCATGGAAATAACAAAGTATCCTTTTCGTTGCTTTCCAATGGCTTTCATGGGGTGTTTTCATATACCAAGAAACAATACCAATAGAAAAGGAAAGATCAAGACTGGTATGATTAAAGTATAAGAGGCTACCAACTAACTGACGTTACAGGGTGGCATCAACTTCAGGATAAGTATAGGTGGAAATAATCTTGACTCTAGACTAGAAGGGAGAGGGGTCGGTTTACACTCATCCATGTGAAAGCGGTGAAGAAGGTCACAAGAATAGTTACACTGGGAAAGAAAAATTCCTTCATTGGTTTGAAAAACTTGGAGGCCAAGGAAATAGTGCAAAAATTCTAAATCTGTCATTTCAAATTTCTTCTTAAGGATGGTTTTCAGATGGTTTAAAAGTTTTGAGACACTACTAGTAAGGATAAGGTCATCAACATAAAGGACAACGATTATGAGATGTATTTCTACTTTCTTGGTATAGACATTAGGATCAAAATGTCATCTAGAGAATCTGGTGTCGATAAAAAAGTTGTCCATTTTGGCGTACCAAGCTCGGGGAGCTTGCTTAAGACAATAAAGGGATTTCTTAAGGCAACAAACAAGGCTAGATTGATTCTGGACATATCTAGGAGGTTGTTCCATGTAGATTTCTTCTTTCAAATATCCATGCAAGAAGGAAGATTTAACATCCATCTGATGGACCTCCCATTTATGTGAGCCAACAAGGGCAAGAACAAGGCGGATGGAATTCATTTTGGCTACAGGGGAAAAGCTTACATTATAGTCAATTCCTTCAACTTGGGAAAATCCTTTGGCAACTAACCGAGCCTTGTGTCTTTCAACACTTCCATCTGATGCATACTTAGTTTTGTAAACCGATTTACATATGACATATTTTCTTCCTTTTGGAAGAGATACAAGATCCCATGTATCGTTTTCCATTAAAGAACGATACTCTTCATTCATTGATGTATCCCAATATGGATGACCTGAAGCTTCTACAAATGTCTCTAGATCATGAGTCTCTGAAACTTGAGCCAAAAGAGAAGAGTCTTGTTGGAACTGTGAACGTGTTTGACATTGATCTGAAAGATCACCAACAAGACCATCAACTGCTTCTTGAGTTGAACGGAACCATCTAGGAAGCGGTGGAACTGGTTCTGGTTCAGGTTCAGAGGACTCATCTGGAGGAGGGTGAGAAGGAGGAGGTGGATTTTCATCCTCACTGTCATCATCTGAAGAGGAAACCATAATAGGAATAGAAGAAGACTCAAACATTGAAGATGGTTCGTAGGCCGAAGAAGGCACAATCACCGAATTAGGCTCATCGGACAAAAGATTTTCATCAAATTTAACATCTCTTCTAATAATAATTTCATTACAATGTGGTTGAAGAATTCTATAACCTTTGACCTCTTTAGAACAACCAACAAATATACACTTCTCACTTTTAGGATGCAATGATTTCATTTTCTCATTAGGAATGTAAGTCCATGTTATACTACCAAATACATGGAAGTGACTTACATCTGGTTTTATTTTAGTCCAAGCTTCTTCCGGTGTTATATTTTTAAGATCCTTTGTGGGAGTGCGATTGACTATGTAATTTTCACAGTTGATTGCTTATGCCCAATACTTTAGACTTAATCCCTTAGATTGGATCATACAATTAGCCATTTCTTTTAATGTACGGTTATTTCTCTCAACAACACCATTTTTTTGTGGTGTATATGGAACAGTGTGTTGAATTTGGATGCCCTATGTAGTGCAGTAACTTGTAAAATTATTGTTCACATATTCACCCCCATTATCTATTCTTAAATTTTGAATTTGATGTCCATATTTCTTTTCTACAAGGGCCTTGTAGGTCAAAAACTTCACTCTTAAGTTTTAATAAATAAACCCAAGTATGTCTAGAAAAATCATCAACGAATGTTAAGAAATACTTGAACCCAGAAAAAGAAGGAGAAGAAAGTGGACCACACAAATCACTGTGAATAATCTGCAAAGGGCCCAAGGCGTGCCGCGAGGCACATTTCTCAAAACTGTCCCAATGATGTTTGTCGAGAACAAAACCGACACAAACACCATCTCTGCATGAAACATGAGGAAGACGAGTCACCATCTGTTGATTACATAGTTGTTGCAATGACTGATAGTTTAGATTACCAAAATGCTCATGCCAAAGTTTAATGAAGTCATTTCTATGAGAAACAAAAACTAATGAAAAAGATGATGACCCAAAGTTGTCAAACTTGTACAACTAGGTAATATCATCAGCAATTCCAGTTGCAAGAACATGCTTAGGATCTTTTAGATCCTTGATTACAACTTGGTGAGGTGAAAACTCAATGCTCTTACCTTCACCTGAATAAGTGATTTGATATACTCATATAAGGGTACCATAAAGACTTGGAACACATAATACATCATTGAGATGACCATTATCTACTTGAAATGTTCCATATCCTACAACACTAAGAGATCTATCATCACCAACAAATATTGTCTTGGTGTTATATTCATTTAGAGAAAAAAAATTGTTTTTATCCTTAGTCATATGATAATATGCTCCATAATCAATAATCCACTCATCAGAAGAAGAAGAAGTAGAAGTTGTGTTGAAGGAGAAAACATAAGCGAAGAGTGCATGTTCATGGGAAGAAGAAGAAGTAGTAGAATCAATATTGATGTTGTGCTTCTTCATCATTGCTTCTAAAGCTTCCATCTTCTTGAAACATTTGAAATCATCATGACCATATCTATCACAAAAGTTGCAATGTTTGTCAGTCTTCTTATTTTTATGTTTTTCTTCTTTGTCACCATTAGGCGTTGATGTTGTCT
>JASDQU010102113.1:307769-323960 GCA_032191745.1 Picea mariana
ACTGGGTATTTGGTGAGCTTGATGGCACTCTGATTGTCGCACTAAAGGTTGGTCGGATGTTGTTCCTAGAATCCAAACTTTGAAATGATCTATCAAAGCTACAAGGCTTCTTGACTTGCATTTACTGCTGCTCGGTACTCTGCTTCTATTGAAGAAAGTAAAATATCCTATTGTTTCTTACAGGCCCAAGTGACATGTCCTGAATCAAGGCTGAAAACATAACCCGCAGTAGAATTCTGATCATCGGGGTCATCGACCCAATATGAATCAGTGAAGCCAACCATTAAAGGAGTCCCCATTGAACTATAATGTATCCCAAACTGAATTGTACCTCAGACATATCAAAGTATTGTTTTAGCTACTTTCCAATGGATTTCATGGGGTGTTTGCATATACCGAGAAACAAGACCAACAACAAGGGAAAGATCAGGACATGTATGAGTCAAGTATAAGAGGCTACAAACTATCTGACGATACATAGTGGCATCAACTTCAGGAGAAGTACACGTGGGAGCAAGCTTGACTCTAGACTGGAAGGGAGAAAGGGATTATTTATAATCTTCCATGTGGAAGCGACGAAGAAGGTCACAAGCACACTTATACTGGGAAAGAAAAATTCCTTCCTTCGTTTGCAAAACTTGGATGCCAAGGAAATAGTGCAAAAATCCTAAGTCTGTCATTTCAAATTTCTTCTTATGGTTGGTTTTCACATGGTTTAAAAGTTTTGAGTCACTATTAGTAAGGATAAATTCATCAACATAAAGGAGAAGGATTATGAGATGGCTTCCTACTTTATTGGCAGGGATATTTTAAGGATGGAAATTTATTTTAAAATTTAGAAACCTTGGCGAATATTATTAATCCTTCATATGCTAACTATAAATGATTGGCGATTTTTTGTAAAAATATTCAAATTTCTATGTATTTTATATAGTTTTTATAAAATTTTGGCAATTTTTAAGGTAAAATAATTTTATCCTATAGAATATGGGCGAATCATTTTTAAAATAACGAATCTCGTTTTTGGAAAAACCATGGAAAATTAGCCCATGAGCGAATTTTAGCCCCTAAAATCATCCTTGTTTATTGGTATAGACATTAGGATCAGAATGGCATCTGGAAAATCTGATGTCAATAAGAAAGTTGTTCATTTTGGCATACCAAGCTCGGGGAGCTTTCTTAAGACCATAAAGAGATTTCTTAAGGTGACAAAAAAGGTTAGAGTCATTCTTGACATAGCCAGGAAGTTGTTCCATGTAGATTTCTTCTTGAAAATCCCCATGAAAGAAGGCATATTTAACATCCATCTGATGGAACTCCCATTTATTGAAGCACCAAGGGAAAGAACAAGGTGGATGGAATTCATTTGGGCAATAGGGGAAAAGGTTTCATTGTAGTCAATTCATTCAACTTGGGAAAATCCTTTGGAAACTAACTGAGCCTTGTGTCTCTCAACACTTCCATCTGATGCATACTTAGTTTTGTAGACCCATTTACATCTGAGAAGTTTTCTTCCTTTCAGAAGAGGTACAATATCTCAAGTATCATTTTCCATTAAAGAACGATGCTCTTCATTCATTTTTGTATCCCAATCTGGATGACCTGAAGCTTCTGCAAATGTCTTTGGATCACGATTCTTTGAAACTAGAGCCAAAAGAGAAGAGGCTCGTAGGAACTGTGAATGTGTCTAATTCTTCTTTGAAGGATCACTAACAATATCACCAATTTCTTCTCGTGTTGAACGAACCCATCTAGGAAGCAATGATGTTGGTTCTGGTTTAGGTTCAATGGACTCATCTGGAAGAAGGTGAGAAAACGGAGGTGGATTTTCATCCTCATTGTCATCATCTAAAGAAGAAACCATAATAGGAACATAAGAAGGCACAAACTTTGAAGATGGTTTGCAGGCCTAAGAAGGAACAATCGTCGAATTAGGCTTGTAGGCCAAGAGATTTTCATCAAATTTAACATCTATTCTAATAATAATTTCATTACAATGTGGTTGAAGAAGTATGTAACCTTTGACATCTTCATAATAACCACCAAATATACAATTCTCACTTTTAGGTTGCAATGCTTTCCTTTTCTCATCAGGAATGTGAGCCTATGGTATACTTCCAAATACACAGAAGTGACTTACATCTGGTTTAAATTTAGTCCATGCTTCTTCTAGTGTTATATTTTTAAGAGCCTTTGTGGGAGCGCGATTTACTATGTAATTTGAAAAGTTGATGGCTTCCACCCAATACTTTAGACTCAATCCCTTAGATTGGATCATACAATTAGCCATTTCTTTTAATGTACAGTTCTTTTTCTCAGCAACACCATTTTGTTATGGTGTATATGAAACGATGTGTTTCATTTGGATGCCCTGTGTAGTGCAATAACTTGTAAAATTAATGTTCACATATTTGCCTCCATTATATGTTCTTAACATTTGAATTTGATGTCCAGATTACTTTTCCACAAGGTCCTTGTATGCTAGAAACTTGTCCAAAACTTTTCTCTTAATTTTTAAAATGTAAACCCAAATATGTCTGGAAAAGTCATCAATGAAAGTTAAGAAATACTTGCACCCAGAAAAAGGAGAAAAAAGTGGACCACACAAGTCATTGTGAACAAGCTGCAAAGGGCCTGAGGCATGCCAAGAGGCAGATTTGTCAAAACTGTCCCGATGATGTTTGTCGAGAAAACAACTATCACAAACACCAACTCTGCATGAAACAAGAGGAATACTAGTCACCATCTATTTATTACATAGTTGTTGCAATGAGCGATAGTTTATATGACCAAACCGCTCATGCCAAAGTTTTCTCAAGTCATCGCTATGAGCAACAAAAAATGATGGAAAAGATGATGACCCAAAGTTGTCAAACTTGTACAACTTGGTAGTATCATCAACAGTTCCAGTTTCAAGATCATGTTGAGGATTGTTTAGATTTTTTATTACAACTTGGTGAGGTGAAAACTCTATGGTTTTACCTTCACCTGAATGAGTGATTTGATATACTGAAAGAAGGTTATAGGAAAGACTTGGAACACATAATAAATCAATGAAATGACCATTATCTATCTGAGTTGTTCTAGATCCTACAACACTAAGAGATCTATCATCACCAACAAATACTTTCTTGGTATTACATTCATTTAGAGTAGAAAATATGGCTTTCTCCTTAGCCATTTGATAAGATGCTCCAAAATCAATAAGCCACTCATCAAAAGAAGAAGTAGAAGTTGCATTGAAGGAGAAACCAAAAGCAAAAAGTGTACGTCCATGTGAAGAAGAAGAAAAAGTAGAATCAATACTGATGTTGTGCTTCTTCATCGTTGCTTCTAAAGTTGCCATCTTCTTGAAACATTTGGACTCATCATGATCATCTTTCTCACAAAAGTTGCAATGTTTGTCAATCTTCTTATTTTTAGATTTTTCTCCTTTGTCACCAATAGGAGTTGAAGTTGTCTGAGTGGATTTGGGACCCTTATTTTGCTTGTTGTTGTGGTGAGGATGTTGCTTCTTGATATTCTTGGGTTTATATTTCTGCTGAGCGACTAAGGATTTGTTGGAGGCACCTACAGTGTTGATCACTCCTAGTTGTACAAGCTTATATTGCTTTCTAATCAAAGCATCACAAAAGGATTCAAAAGTGGGTTTTTGATAAGCTTTCCCTAAAGCCTCTCTAATGGCATAAAAGGTAGACATAAACATAGAATATGCACTACCTAGCTTAGAAAGAATGATATAGAGGCAATACTCTTCCTCCAGCTTTATGTTACAATCTTCACATAAAATTATAAGTGTTTTAAACTTAGATAGATAGTCTTCAATGCAAGAATAATCATTTAGACTTAAAGTCAATATCTGATTTTCTAATTGATGTTCTTGAATAATATTGCGTTTACCAAACACACATTCAAGGTTTTCCCAAGCCTTATTGAGGTCATCAATTTCTTGAAGGTGGAACCTTAAATCAGGAGAGATGATCATTCCGACCAATCCACATGATTTTTCATTCCTATTATCCCATTTGACTTTCTTTTCATCATCAGTGGGTTCTTTTTCCTTTCCCAAGGTAATACAGTACATGCCTTTACTTCTTAATAAATCCTCCATATGGGATTTCCATTGAAAGTAGTTGGTGTCGGTAATAAAAATATAACTAGAAGAAGTCATATTAAATATGCAGATAATATGGATTTAAAAACCGAAATTGATGATCTAGATGGAAAGATCTCGAAAAATTAGGTGGTTTCAAAAAAAAGGCACTAAAGATGGACTTTGGATGTGAAAGTTATGCCCTTTTGAAAAGAAAAAAACATAAACAGTAACCAAAGAGCCATGTGGCAAGTAGAAGTTGGTCCACGTGGTGATACCCCTCCAAATAATCTCACTTTTACAAATAAGTTTCTTTATGAAGTGGCCCACTTTTATAAAAAGAAGCGGAGATCACTTTTACAATGAAGTTACTTTATAAAAGAAAATTGCATGCAAAATAAACAACATTAAAATAAAATATTAAAGATACTTATAGTGATTCACTTTTATACTTGATGTGAAATACACTTTACAATGGATGCATGAACTTAAAAAAAAAAAAGTAACAAAAAGATAGACTTGAACTCAAGACCTCTTACTTAATAAGACAACTTTTAACTAAGTGAGCTAGCAAAACATATTGTATTGTTTAGAAGGAGGATTAGGGTTGTTTTTGTTGTTGTTGACGGCCTTGGATAGCATACTCATAAAAAAATATTTTCACACAAGAAATATTTTTTGCTTCTCAATGACAACAAAGGTTAGGTCTCGGTTAAGAAAATGCACCTTTTCTTATTTGTTTCTAATTTTTTGAGATCATACAGGGTGTGGGGAAAAGAGCATAAGCAGATCCAAAAGAGTAGCAACCTGGAAACAAAAAAAATAAAACCAAAATAAAACTGAAATAATACTCTGCAAAATTTAAAAAGAGCATATTCAGGCTTTATACCTTCGGATCTGATTGAAATGGTCATATCTTGGGAAAACATAAACCTTTTCGAGTGAAATGAAAATCATTTCTGACTTAAATGAGCACTCCAAATGAAATGGAATAGTCCTCTTAACCCAGAAATGTATGAAAGTGGTACAAAACAGAGATGAGGTAACTCAGCTTCATGATCTCGAACTACAACAAGAGCAGGTCTTCAAACAGGCTCTGATACCATGTTCGACAACACGGGTATTCTGAAAGAGGAAAAACACCTTCAGTAACCACTAACACAACTAGATCAAATATCAACACACTGATGTTTTGATGCGGTGAAACCCCTACAGGAAAACATCCATGGTCCTAACCAACGCGACCACTTATAACAATTTATTAATGCAAAATAAAAAGATTACAGAGAGATTTTACAAGAGAGTTTCTCACAATCAATCATCAACAAATAACCCTCCATTCTCTTTAAATAGAGATCATGGACCAATTGAGTGCTAAGCCACTGATCAATGTAGTAGTTAATATCGAGGAGAATATGAACCGTCAGATCACTCTATGTCAGGAACATATTGTGACCGTCGGATTTCCTGACTACAAATGCATACTAATGCATACTAAATAAACACACTAAGAAACACACTTTTTACTTAACAACACATTAGACCAAGTAGATCTTAACTAAGGGATTTCCTAACTACACTCGGGATAAGTATGAAGGATGTGTGTGAGGGGCGTTATCCATCATGAAAATTGAAGGCTTCGATAAAATTGGAGCCGTTGATTTTCAATTCACCAGGACCATCCAATCCTTTGGGATGGATGTTGCTGGACCCAATTATTGGAGTATGCAGAGTAGCCTGAAGTGGAAGCACTCTGAAGGGAAGGGTTCTGATAGTCATAAAGAATGTTGTTTGGAGGTCCGACGAGAGAGGACATGGGTTTGATGAGTGATGTGGCAATTTCCACATCCGCTACCACGTCTATGCTAAGTCTGTGCCACGTCAGGTGGCACACATGGCAGGAAGTCACGTGGTTGCCACATGGTGTTGAGGTGGACTTGTTGGAGGATATTCAAAAACTTTGGAGGGTTGTAAATTTTGATCTAGAGCTTGGAATCGAGCATGGTTATAGTTGTTGGAAAGCTCAACAAGTAGAATTAATTTATGAGGTTTAATTGGAGAGAAGAAGTAGTTGAAAAAAAATCAAAATAATTTGACACCCCATCCTTTTGAATGTACTTAAGGGGTCGAAAACATTACAAAGTGGTATCAGAGCTCCAGGTTTCAACATTAGGCCTGGATGGGCTAGAGATCAGTTACAAAACTGATTTATTAAGGCTAATATGAGCACGATGGAAAGATCTTGGACATGGGAGTCCAAATATCCACACATAAATGTGATTTGAGTGGTTAAATCCACAAGCAGTTAGAAAGGAGATTTCTGGTGATATTAAAAAGGAAAGTATGCATATGTTTCCAGAGTTGTATATGATGGGTCAATTTGACCTTCAAAGGTAGATGGTAACCAAATAGGTATCGTTTAGTAGGCTCATGAAGCAGTAAAAGGGTATCCATGAAAGGCTTACCCTGATAAAGGTCTCTTGACCAAGAATAGAGTGAGGCACAAAGGAATTTGGATTTGGGCATTCTACTACCCAGGGTAAGGATTGTAATTACCTAGTTGTAGTCTGAATTGTAAAGGATATTATAGCAGTTTACCAAGAATGATTTTTTATGTATTGTTTCCATAAGGGAAGAAAACATAAGAATGATTATGCCTAAGGGACTGGTCATGTGGATGGCTGCAAGATCCCTTCAAAGAAGGATGGTAATAAGATCAACTAAATATGAATGATTGGGATAAAAGCAATCATTTGGTTCCTTAATTAGTTGTTGATCAAACATTTGGGTTTGATTAGGAAACATAGAAAACCCCGAATGAAATACTTATTTGGGGATATAATTCTTGAGGCAATTGTTTATATAAAATGTGGATGATAAGTAGGAAAACCATTGACAATACAGGATAATATGTGTACCACAGGTTCATATGGAAGAAGGGTTTCATAGTATACAAAATATGTTTAGACCTGGTATTAAGGATCAACAAAGGTACTTGAAGACATAGTGCTATGTCAAGAATACCTCACATGATGATCAAAGGTCAAGACTAAAGAATGTTAGGGTATGAGTCTAGGTGAAACTATGAAAACCTAGGAATCTGTTACAAGAAATCTTCTTATGCTAATCAGAGTGCTCAATGGGATTCGAGCACAAGAGTAAAGTATGACTAGGTGAAGTAGTGGGGGTCCATTCACTATAAAGGGTGTCGATATAAAGATAAGTATATCGTGGGAAGAACTAATTCTAAGAGAATAGTCATGTCAAATGCTATCATTCCGACAAAGAAGGATGGAGTGTATAATTGGAGATAAGGACAAAATCTCCAAGGATTAGTCATACAATGTTGGGGGTAGCACCTCCGTTATTATTATTGGAATAGTGTAATGGAAGTATGGTAGGAATCCCAAAACTTAAAAAGTGAAGTATTGTATGTGCATACATTCTAATAATGCCAACAGATGTCTAAAAGTAATGTGTCATGTGCAAAATGGATATAGAAGTATACAATCATACTTTTGAGGAAAATACATTATATAAATCTAAGTAAATTACATAATATAATAAGCCCAGGAGTAATTATTGGAAGTAGGAAAAAGGTACCATTAGGTGGATGCCAAGTTATTTTGAGTTTATGGCAGTACTCAAAGAACTATGGCAGCAATGAAGGGATTGTTGATGTTATGGAGAATGTTGGGTGCAGCTCAAAAGTATTGAGTACATTCCCAAGGTAGCTTGGGATAACAATCAATAGGACTCAAGTCTAGAATTAATTTATGAGGGGAAAAAAATATGGAACCATGAAGAAGAAAATGGTTCGATGCTTAGTATGGAGGGAAAAGGAGGTGACACCTGAGTGAACTCCCTCTCAAGTGGAAATGAGTCATTGGTAATATGTTAGAAGGATGGGAGTACTAATGGATTTTATGATAATAATTAAAAGTAGTTTTAAATACTTCTAGCTAACTTCCTGTGAAGATGGAAAATAAGGCTCTTGGGGTAGCATTGTAATATGTGGGGAGTTGAGTATGCAAGCCAAGTTCGAGACTAAGTGGTCTAGAAAGAGGGATAAATGGTTTAAGGAACCACAAGAGCTGAAGTGTTAAGGGAGGGTCAACTGAATATCAGGCTAGTCCAGTAAAGTAAATGGATGTGGAAGACCCAAGATCAATAAGAGAGAATGACTAGATATGTAATGTAGTCATGCATGTGTTAGGTCGAAGAGATCTAGGTATTAATGAATGCTGAAATTTAATATCAGTATAGTATGTCGCTAGAAAATGCTATGTAGAAAAGTGTAAATGGTTAAAATATGCTCAGGAAAGAAAGTAATAATGTGTAGTGATTACAGTGAGAATTGAAGACAGTTCAGAACAACAAAGAAAGTTGTACATGATAAAAAAAAAAGTTGTTGTAAATTATTGTGGCAACAATTATGTTATGGCCTATTGGATAGCCATACATAGCATATGAATCTAAAATGCATATGCAATAATGAGCATGCTAAAGATGCATTTTTAGTGCATATAAATATGCGTTAGTGAATGTATATTTATTAAAACTATATAACATTTTAAAGACTATGATTAGTCTAATATTATATGTAGATATGAATACGAAAGTGCTAATGATAGATGTTATGCCAGGAAAGAAAGAGTTAGTCCATGCCTACCAATGCTAATTATGAGGTTGCTGCATATGGAATGCCTCCATATGAAGGAAGTAACATGGAGAAAAGGTGTTGATTAAAAGGTTGTGGAAGGAGGCCTAGAATCTCCTATTGTTACCAGCGAATCAGGTAGTGATGAGCCTCATTGTTGTATATTCTAAAGGCTCATCTTTGACATATTTTTCCACCACAAAATGACTTAATGTTTGCTTTGACCATATGTAATAGTCAGTCATGAGTATTTTTATATGTTGTTTAGTGAATGTATGATTGAGGTGGATTTTTGTGTCTAATATACCTTTTTTCACTAATGTTTTTGGAAAACGACATGTGTTCTACCAACCAGGTCAAACTGCAAGAGTCAAGGGAACCAACCTCCTAAAAACAAGGGATTTTGTCTCCTCGAATGGACTATCAGCCAAAGATCAAGGGAAACTCTCTACACCTACCTTCAAGAGTGCTCTCTATGCATTTATGACCACTTTTGATCAACAACAGTTCAAGAATAAAAATGTAAAGGGATGATATCCCTCATTTACTCATCACTCTCCTTGATTTAGGAAGGGAGGTTGAACTTGCTAGTTATATATAGGCCTCTAGTCTAAGAGAGGGGAGATAACAAATTTCTATAGAAGCATTGTATGGAATTGTTCTGCAATACTTTTTGTTGAAGATTAAGATCTTTGATGTTACTGATGTACTGTTAAGATTTATGAATAAAATGGTTTTTCCTTCAATCTATTAAGAGTTCTTTCTAGGTTCCTTGTGCTTCTTGTGTAGGGCCCATCCAAGAGGGATCAAGGACCCTTTTTACTATTTCTATATCTTTCATGCATAGTATTTGTTTCTTAGATAGTGTTTCATTCTCTATTAAAGTTAGATTTAGATTTGCATGATAAATTTCCATTTCTATTAAAGATTTTGACTAATTGGTCAGTTGTAGCAACAACCTGTAGAAATGTTCAGTAACCTTCTAGAGCACCCCTAAGTGCCTCCCAAGGATAAGAACCATAGATTCACTTCATTTATTTTATATTCTATCTTTGTCAATGCTTTTAAATACTTTCACTACCTTTTTAGACTTCATTTTGCCTCATGTAGGAGTATCCTGTAGAAACTATGTAGATCCTGTAGAAATGCACAATTCCTGTAGAAATCTCATGTAGGCTTCTTTTAGGTTCAGATTTTGATTTATTTTAGTCTTAATTTTCCTGAAAGCATCAATAAAAAATAAAAGCACATTTGTGTTGATAAGGATCAAAGGATTAGATGGTTTTTCTTATGCATTAGTGTAGTTTAATTTCCATTACAGTTTTCCTGCCATAACTTAGAGCTCTACTTTTATATCAATTCTCTGTTACATCTTTAGATTAGATACATATTTTACTTCAAGTTGAATTTCATGATTCAATAATATTTGATGCAGTAGGATAAATTCTTTTCATGCACTTTAGTTTAGCTGCACTTTCAATTTGGTGTGTTTCCTTCAAGCAATTAATTTAGAATTGCTTCATATCATTTGATTGTCTACACACACAACCCTTGATCCTTTTTTAAACCATTGCTATGAAAATTGCATACTTCACATATAGTGCATAACACCTCTTAAGTTTGTACAGACCCTGAGTTGACAATTAAAGTAGGAGAACAAGGGTATAATAAATCATTGTTTCTCTTCTTGGATCCATCACTTTTTGGCGTCGTTGTTGAGGAGGTGTTGAAGTCTACATTTATTTTCTTTTTCTTGTTTTCCTTTGTGTGACTTGGAGAAGTAAAAAGGATACCTCAGTCACAAGGCCAACCTCACTATGGAATTTATGTAGTGTAACAACCCAAGTGCTTTCACTTCGTGTGAGTACTAATAGCTCCTTGTCACACTCTCTTTTTTGCATTAAATATGAGAATTTATTTTTTCACTTTCTTTTGATTTCAGGAATGACTAGACCTAGAGATAGAAAAGGAATTTTTTTACCAAAAAACCCCACCACAACAAAAGGTCCAAGCAATCCAGAGATTGGTCCTAAAACACTAGAAGGTTTCTTGGAAAGGGAAGCTAAAGAATTTGAGAATCTTTTAGAAAAAAGTCAGTCCTCACCTCATATCATGGCCGATAAAGAAGAAATATTTGAGTTCCCTATTCGTGAATTTGATAGAGAAGATAAGATGAAAAATATTAATCCTTTTGATGTACCTCATTTTCATGGACTTGTCTTTGAAGATCCCAATACTTTATTGTTTGAGTTTGCAGTTATATGCATGACATATGAGTATACCACTGATGAACAAAATCTCAAACTTTTTCCTTCTTCCTTGAAGGATTCAACTCTAAGATGGTTTATGAGTTTGGAGGGAAATAATATCATAACTTGGGATCATATGAAAAACACCTTCAATGAAAGATACAAAAATTATTGTAGAGAAAGAGATACAAGGGATGATATTTTTAGAATGACACAAGGATGTGATGAATCTCTAGAAGACTTTGAAAAGAGATTTCAACTAAGCTACAAAAGAGCTCAACTTTGGATGAAGATTCACTGAAGCTTTCCTTACTTAGAGGATTAAGAGAAGATCTGATGGAAACATTGAATCTCCTATTCAATGGAGATATATATCAATTGGACTATGATGATATCAAAAGAATATTCAAGAACCATTCAAGATCTTCCAGGAAGGAAGGTAGAAGTAGTATAGGTTTGATCTCTCCATATTATAACCCTACAACTCATATAAATAATGAATTAGGAGGATTAATAGAGGACATGAAAACTGATATTTTACACTCTTTAGCCATGAAATTGGTTACAATATAGAAACATGAGGAAGAAAAGAAGGCAATGGTTGTCTATTGTCCCAAATGAACTAAAAATCATCCTAGAAATGAGTTCCTCTAGACCTTATAGATGTTTGTGAAATATGTGAAGAAAATCATCCAAATAACAAATGTCCTTCTTTTCCAGGTTTGAAAGCTACATTTCAAGGAGTAGAAGAGAATGTGTAGTCACTAAACTTCATCAATCAAAGGAGGTCGAGAGCACCAAGACCCTTTCAAACAAGTTTGAACTTCAATCCTGCTCAAAATTTTAATGCATATAATTCTCAAATGCCTCCTCAACCATGGTATAACTCATCACCTTGGATTAATCCAAACCCTTGAAATTACTAGGGACCTCCAATTCATCCTCCATACCAATCTTTTCCTAGCATGCCACAAAATCAGTGGAGTTAGCCATCACAAGGATGGAGACCATAAAATTTCCAAAAACATGCATTATTTCCTCCTCCTCAAAATAACACTACTCCAAATAGTTTTCCTCCTAAGAAAACTCAACTACCTGCTCAACCTGCTCCAAATCCTAATAATAAGCAAGCCCAACCTGTATACATTAATGATACAACTTATCAAACTTATTCAATGGAATTGCAAGAGATAAATCTCAGATTAGGAAAAATCTTGCAACAACAACCAAAACTCATAGAAATTAAGGAATCTGAGAAATAAAATGTTACCTTACCTCAACCACAAGCTCCTCCTTACCCTAAAATATTGCAAGAAAGAAAAACTTGCACATCTGAGGAAAACTAACTTTTAGGAGAGCTTAATTTTTTTTGCATAAATATACCTCTATTACAAGCTCTTAAAGATGTGCCCATTTTCAATAAGTATATCAAGTAAGAATGCATTATAAGACCAAGAAGAAAAATGAAAGATGTTCCAACCATACATGTTGTAGGACAATTAACTGACCTTATGCTTGGAAATCTAATCATACCTAAATACTTGGATCCGAGGAGTCCTTTAGTAAATTTCCATATTAATAACATCCTGGTACATAATACTCTTATTGATATAGGAGCTGCAATCAACGTTATGACAAGAGATACTATGATAAGATTCAACCTTCATGGATTTCTAAGAAATAACCCAACTATCTTACAACTGGAAGATAGATCAACAGTCAAACATGAAGACATGTTGGAAGAAATCATAATTTCCATTGATTCCTGGGAGTACCCTACTGACTTCTTAGTCCTTCAACCCAAGTCCCAGTCCAATGGATATCCTCTCATTTTTGGAAGACCTTGGTTGGCCATAACTGGTGCATACATTGGTTGTAGGGTAGGAAATATGACCATCACTGATGGCCTTTCCCAAAAAAAAATTGTTCTTTACCCCCCAACCCAACCTTTGATAACATAAAGTTTTCCTATGTGGGTGGAAGAGGAAGAAGACTTGACACAAAAAAATTCATATCCCATCTACACAATTCCCACTTCTTTGACTGATAGTACAATTGATGAAGACACTTTCCTTGAAAATTTTCTGCAAAATCAAAATATGAAAGATGTGAAAATAGAAGGGATAAATGATGATATTAGATCTGAAGGTTCTGCAGAAAATAAAATTGAATTATGGATAGATTTGTTTACTGCTGAGATAAAGGATTCAATTGTCAAAGCAATAGAAATCAACCCTGCAAAAACACTCAAAATCAACTACAAACTCACTAGTCAACAGGAACACAAATTATTAGGTGTATTGAAAAGAAATATTGAAGATTTTGCATGGGATTATAAATACATGAAAGACATCCATCCTTCTATATGTACCCATCACATTTATATCAAAGAGGACTACAAACCTATTAGGCAACCACAAAAAAGGATGAATCCTACAATGAAAGACATAGATAAACAAGAACTTCAAAATTTGCTTGATGTTGCATTCATATATCCTATATCAGACAGTGAATGGGTCTCCCCTCTAGTCATTGTTCCAAAGAAGAATGGGAAATGGAGGATATGTGTAGATTACCGGGAATTGAACAAAGCTACCAGAAAATACCACTTTCCCTTACCTTTTATTGACCAAGTTTTGGATGTCTTTGCAGGGAAGCAATAATTTTCCTTTATAGATGGTTTTAGTGGATATAATAAAATTCATATCAGCCCCGAGGATCAAGACAAGACAACCTTTACTTGCCCATGGGGTACATTTGCATACATAGTCTTATCTTTTGTCTTATGTAATGCTCTAGCCACATTTCAAAGAGCAATTCTCAACATCTTTTCAAAAGTCATCTATGATAAAGTTGAGATCTATATGGATGAATTTACCCCTTATGACAATTCATTTGATGAATCCTTAGACAATATAGATGAGGTTCTCCAGAGATGTAGAGAAATGAATCCACCCCTTAGCAATGAAAAATGTAATATGATGATGAAAGAAGGGATTATTTTATGACATCACCTGTCCTCTAGAGAGATTGAAGTAGACAAAGAAAAGATCAAAATTATCACTTTACTTCCTACCCCTTTGAAGCCAAAAGATGTAAGAAGCTTTCTAGGACATGCAGGATATTATAGAAGGTTTATTAAAGATCTCAGTAAAATCACTTCTCCCCTATTCACCTTGTTGTCCAAAGATGTGGAAAACTGTTGGACTCTGAATTGTCAACAAACTTTTGAAACAATCAAGGAAAAACTCACAACTACCCCTGTTTTACAAGGGCCCAATTGGAGTCTTCCATTCCACATTCACACTGATGCATCAGACTAGTTTGTAGGAGTAGTCTTAGGACATGATGAAGACAATAAACCTTATGCAATTTACTTCACAAGAAATAATTTATCTAGTGCATAACTGAATTATACTGTTACAAGGAAAGAACTTTTAGCAATAGTGCATGCTCTCATAATTCAGACATTATGTGATAGGCTATAAAGTTTTTGTGCATACAGATCATCCTACCATTAGATACTTAATGAATAAACCTGATATTAATGGTAGTATGATTATATGGTTTATGTTATTAGAACAATTTGATCTAACAATACTTGATAAGCCTGAAAAACATAATGTGGTTGCAGATTTCTTCTCTAGATTGACCATTCCTACTGAAGAGGGCATGATTGATGACCGATTTCCAGATGATCACCTATTTTCCATATCAATTCAAAACCCCTAGTTTTCTGATATAGCAAATTACCTTACAACAACAAAATTTCCTCAACATTTCTCCTACAGGGAGAGATGTAAGATTGTCTGAAAAAGTTCAACCTACACTTGGGTCGTAGGCTATTTATTTAAATTCTGTCCATATCACATTTTGAGGAGATATATAAGGGAAGATGAGGTGCATGATATACTGCATGATTTCCATGATGAACCATGTGGAAGTCATTATACATCCAAGATGAAAACTTATAAGATCTTACAAGTTGTATATTATTGCCCAACACTACATAGAGATGCTCAACAATATACTTTACATTGTGATGAATGCCAGAGAATGGGAAAACCAACAAAGAGGAATGATATGCCTATACAACCCCAAGTATCATTAGAACCATATGACAAGTGGCACATGGAATTCATAGGCCCAATTGATCCTCCATCAATGAATAAGAAGCACATTCTGGTATGCACAGACTACCTGAAAAAGTGGGTTGAAGTAAAATCCACGAAGGATGCCACATAATCAAATGTTGCAACATTCCTACAAGAATGCATATTTTCAAGGTTTGGTTATCCAAGGGAAATAGTCATGGAAAAAGGCCCCCAATTCACATCAAGTCTTGTTGAATAAATCATGAGGGAACATAACATTTATCAAATAAAGTCAATACCTTACCACCCCCCAAAAAATGGGCAAGATGAAGTCACGAACAAAGAGCTAGAAAATATTCTCACTAAAACAATAAGCATGAACAAGAAAGATTGGTCAAAGAATCTCACTGAATTAGTCTAGGCATATAACATTACATGGAAAACTACAACAAGGCTTACTCCTTTTAAATTAGTTTATGGTAAGAAATCCATACTTCCTATAGAATTTGAGCATCATATATTGAGAACAACAACTAAATTAGACATGAATTTGTAGTCAACACAAAAAGAAATATTGGACCAATTGAATGCATTAGATGAGTACACTATGCATGCTCTCTTCAACACTAGAGTGGTGCAACAACAAAGGAAGGACCAACATGATAAGAATATTAGGCACAAAAAATTCAAAGAAGGGGATTGGGCGTTGTTATATTACTCAAGGTTTAAGGATTTCAAGGGAAAATTGGTGTCAAGGTGGCTAGGGCCTTACATCATTGAAAAATGTCATGATAATGGATCTGTACAGATAAAAATAATTGATGAAGAAGGGATACCACTACTAGTGAATGGGTTTAGACTAAAGACCTACAATAATCCCATGACAAGAGAAGAGTTCATAGAAATAGTTAGGAAACAAATATGGATGTGATTGATAATAGTAATGTTCTCAATCCATCCCCATGAAATAAATAAATAATAATAAGATAAAAAATGCTGGATGAAAACCTCCCAGAGGCATTGATCTAGGTGGATATCGGTGGCCACCCACCTTTTCCAACTAGCTCAAAACTTCCGGGGCCATTTTGAGGGCCT
>JASDQU010102113.1:358356-386399 GCA_032191745.1 Picea mariana
CTCTTTATGTAAACCCTCAGTTTATAGTTCCAAATCATCGTGGTCAGTTTAGGGCATCCGCTCATCAACTCTTCAGCCAGAACTCTTTCCTTCGTAAAAAAGATGTCCGCGGTCTGCTCTGCATCGAGACAAATAATTTAAAAAACAATATATAGGCCTTCTAGTTTTACAGTATATAAGTGCACACAAGCAGAGACTACACTCGAAGCATTTACCGTAACTGTAAAGAACGTATCTGTGACAATATCTCTTTGAAATCCTTAAAATCTCACGCAATTTGCCCAAATACATCGCCTAGTTACATACAACCATGAAACACCCACACACACCTTTTTATGTGACCTTTCCAGATTTCCTTCCTTGATTTTTGGAAAAAAATTGTAAGTGACAACGATATTAAGAAGATTCTTTTTCTCGTGCAACGAAAACGGAACCTTTCTTGAAAATCTCGAGAAAGACCAGAAAGAACCCTTCTAGCTCTAGCTGATCCAACAGTGAACATGTTCGAATAAAGAACAAAATCACAATAACCTTATGCAGAGAAAAATAGGAAAATCTGCGTGGCTAGAGAGGCGAGTTAGCGGCAATCCGACAAATGTCAAGATTTAAGGTGTTTAGGGCTCACCTTGGGATACGTCTTGAAAACAAGAACGCAAAACGTCGAAAATAAACGGAAAATGGAGCACGCAGGTACAAGTTACAATGAAACTAGCGAGGATAGTGCCTCCGTTGAGAGCTGACAGAAAGAGACGGTGGGCACGCATCTCTCCTCACACAAACAATGCTAGGGGCTATGTGTGCCCACTCTCTTCTGTCAGCACCTTATCCAACAAGGTCTTCCTTCTTCCACGATGAGCAAAAATAAAACCTATCTCAGCAAACTCGGATGCTAATATGCGAACTACTAATAGAACAAGAAGAGTGAACATAAACTGATAGAGGCCAAGAGGGTGCCATTATTACCCATGGCGAGCAGCGAAGAGGTATGACTAAAGTGGAAACTCAGTCTGAATAAATAGTATTAAGAAGGCATCGATTAGTTTAGGGTTTCAACATATGCATAGACGGTGGACCTGAAACTTTCTCATGAACTTTGGACGACTAGTTTCGGTCATAACGCCCGTCTCGCTTTCCAATTCATTTTAAAAGAAGAAAATTCACTGGCATTTCTTTCTATCTCCACATGACAATTCCGATGTGAAAACAACCTCCTACCCATGCTCGTTAATCTCGTTTTTAACTTAATATATGCATAATTAAATTATCAATATCATTCATATTCACTTAAATTTCCTTCCTCCCCTCTAAGGACGAGTGTGTGCTTAAGGTGTTTGGGAATATAGTAATAATTTTGGACTAGTTTGTGGAAAGTATAATTCACCAAACTATGAGCAACCATTATTGCATTTTATACTTTTCAAAACGTTTGATCTCTTAAAATCTGATTTGTTCACTATTTTCTACATTTTAATTGCCATAACTACTTTATTACTACTTAATTATCTTTCTCAGTTTACTTTATTATTAGAAATCAAAAGCTATTGTTAAGCATTTAGAGAAGAAGGATAATAATAAATACGAATTTGGGACACTTGGGATCCCTTTTTGGAATTGTCATTTCTTTCCATGGCGTAAAGGTCCTGGGACACTTGTGATCCCTTTTTGGAATTGTCATTTCTTTCCATGGCGTAAAGGTCCTATCATAAGTTGGATCGAGAGCGATATTGATATTATTTGTCTAGTTGAAACTTGGGAGCATGAAGAGTCGAAGGTCCATAACATAGAAGGATTTATCTTGTGGTCGTCATGCAACAAAAAGTTACATCATAGAGGGATAGGAGGCATAGGTTGTTATAATAGAAACAACATTTCTCCTCACATTCAACTTCATAAGAACAACAAGAAGATGTATAAATCAATTTGTTAGTTTGCACCTATTATTTCTACATTTTATAAGAAAAACAATCTAAATAACAATTGTCGCTATAATAATTTATAACCAGATATTTATAGTTTGAAAAATGAAGGTAATATCCTCCTCCTAGGAGACTTTAATGTTGTGACTACCACTAACCAAGCTACTCTTTTAAGCAATGATTCCAACCATAATCCTTTATGGCTAGATGAAGACCTTGTTTTATCAAATAGCTACAAAAGAAGCTCTTGAGACCTAATTGAGAATTTTTTTGATATTGAGTTGGTTGAGCTCTCAAGACACAATAATTTGCAATGGAGTAATGAAGTGAGAAAACTCCAAACAGATGAATTGTATTCATGGGCTAGATATGAGTGTCTTAGATTATGTGATATCTGATATGTTTCCAACCAAATAGTAACTTTTGACCTTTTAAATGACCATGAACCCGACTATGACCATAGAACTTTAACCCTAACTCTAAACTTTGTCATGCACAAGAGTGTCATCCGTTTCCAACCAAATAGTAACTTTTGACCTTTTAAATGACCATGAACTCGACTATGACCATAGACCTTTAACCCTAACTCTAAACTTTGTCATGCACAAGAGCGCCATTGAAGATAATTATGATAATCAAACGAAACTCCTCTTTGAAAAAAGTAATGTTTAAACTTTTCTTAAAGAATTTAAATAGTGAATTGCACATGCTAACTTATAAGGAAAACATTGAATACCTCTATCATAATTTTACCACTACCCTTTCCACTTCTATTAACAAGTTCTCTTTAGAGGTGTCATGTAAAAACAATAATAGAGGGACCAACCCTTGGTATGATAATGAATGCAAAATTGCTAGGAAATCCATTAGAGATGCTTCTAATGAGTTCTTAAAACTCGATAAGGTCAATACATACAAATCTCTAATTAAAAGGAAAAAAATGTATTGGATCAATAAAAGGAAGCAGAGCTTTCACAACTATCTAAGTGGGATCCTAAGAACCCGTGGAGGCAAATTCTAATATGAAATACTAAAGAAAATAATATGATTCCCTTAAGGGAATGGAATTCCTACCTTAAAAGTCTTTACGAGTTCCCTAATGCCATCGACACCATTCCTATTGTCCCTACAAAGGATGAAGTTTTTTTTTAGATGACATAGAGTTCGAGGTTGAACCACTTGAAAATGGGAAAGATAAGGAGATGAAAGGCTACCAAGCCAAAATTTTTAAAATTAGAGGTCCTATCCTCATCCCTCACATACACAAATTCTTCAATTTAGAAATCAAACTTCCCTAAACCATGGATGAAAAAGCCTCATTGCTCCTATTTTTAAGAATGGGGATAGAAACATTCCCTTTAATTGTAGGACCATTATGATTAGCCTAATTTTATCCAAGATTTATGGAATTAATTTGGAAAAGAAGATTATCCTTTGGCCACAAAGTCATGGTAAAAGAGCTAAAGGACAGGTCTGGTTTAGGAGATATCATTCAACTATGGATCATCTTGTTACCTTTAGGATGATTGTAGAGGAGTTCGTGAATACTAAAACCAATATTTTTTTGTTGTTTTTTTACTTTAGAAAATATTTTGACATTGTTCCCACGAAAAACCTTTGGAATAGGTTGGAAGAGATAAAAGTGTCTTTCGATTTGAGCATTATTGCAATAAGGATGCATGAGAATGTTACTTTCAAGTTCAAGAACATTGAGGGTTGGTTGAAAGAGATTAACTGCAATAATGGATTCAAGCATGGTTGTCCCTTGTCCCCTACCTTTTTGGCATATACATTGACAATTTAGAAGATTGCTTGGAAGACGTAGGTTGGGTCGACCCTACTCTCACTGGTATAATCATCTCTCTTCTTCTTAATTCTGATGATATCATTCTTATGGCGAGGATTCCCCGTGATCTTGACAACCAACTAACAATCCCCATTTTAATTTCCATAACTAGTTTATTACTAGTTAATTATCTCTCTCAGTTTACTTTATTACTAGAAATCAAAATCTATTGTTAGGTATTGAGACAAGAAGGATAATAATAAATACGAGTTTGGGACACTTAGGATCCCTTTCTGGAATTGTCATTTATTTCCATGGAGTACAGGTCCTATGATAAGTTGGATCCAGAGTGATATAGATATTATTTGTCTAGTTGAAACTTGGGAGCATGAAGAGTCTAAGGTCCATAACATAGAAGGATTTATCTTGTGGTCGTCATGCAACAAAAAGTTACATTGTAGAGAGATAGGAGGCATAGGTTGTTATATTAGAAAGAACATTTCTCCTCACATACAACTTCATAAGATTGATAAGAAGATGTATAAATCAATTTGTTATTTTGCACCTATTAATTCTACTTTTTATAAGGAAAACAATCTAAATAACAATTGTCCCTATAATAATTTAGAACAAGATATTTATAGTTTGAAAAATGAAGGTAATATCCTCCTCCTACGAGATTTTAATGTTGTGACTACCACTAACCAAGCTACTCTTTTAAGAAATGATTCCAACCATAATCCTTTATGGCTAGATGAAGACCTTGTTTTATCAAATAGCTACAAAAGAAGCTCCCGAGACCTAATTGAGAATTGTTTTGATATTGATTTGGTCGAGCTCTCAAGACACAATAATTTGCAATGGAGTAATGAAGTGACCAAACTCCAAACAGATGAATTGTATTCATGGACTAGATATCAGTGTCTTAGATTATGTGATATCTGATATCCCCATTTCCACCCAAATAGTAACTTTTGACCTTTTAAATGACCATGAACCCGACTATGACCATAGACCTTTTACGCTAACTCTAAACTTTGTCATGCACAGGAGTTTCATCTGTTTCCAACCAAATAGTAACTTTTGACCTTTTCAATGACCATGAACTCGACTATGACCATAGATATTTAACCCTAACTCTAAACTTTGTCATGCACAAGAGCGTCATTGAAGATAATTATGATAATCAAAGGAAACTCCGCTTTGAAAAAAGTAAAGTTTAAACTTTTCTTAAAGAATTTAAATAGTGAATTGCATATGCTAACTTATAAGGAAAACATTGAAGACCTCTATCATAATTTTACCACTACCCTTTCCACTTCTATTAACAAGTTCTCTTTAGAGGTGTCATGTAAAAACTATAATAGAGGGACCAACCCTTGGTATGATAATGAATGTAAAATTGCTAGGAAATCCATTAGAGATGCTTCTAATGAGTTCTTAAAACTCAATACGATCAATACATACAAATCCCTAATTAAAAGGGAAAATATGTACTATATCAATAAAAGGAAGAAAATCTTTCACAACTATCTAAGTGGGATCCTAAGAACCCATGGAGGCAAATTCTAATATGCAATACTAAAGAAAATAATATGATTCCCTTAAGGGAATTGAATTCCTACCTTAAAAGTCTTTACAAGTTCCCTAATGCCATCGACACCATTCCTATTGTCCCTACAAAGGATGAATTATTTTTTTAGATGACATAGAGTTCAAGGTTGAAACACTTGAAAATGGGAAAGATAAGGAGATCAAAGGCTACCAAGCCAGAATTTTTAAAATCGGAGGTCCTATCCTCATCCCTCACATACACAAATTCTTCAATTTAGAAATCAAACAGGGCTTCCCTAAACCATGGATGAACATGCCTCATTGTTCCTATTTTTATGAATGGGGATAGAAACATTCCCTCTAATTGTAGGACCATTATGATTAGCCTAATTTTATCCAAGATTTATGGAATTATTTTGGAAAAGAAGATTATCCTTTGGCCACAAAGTCATGGTAAAAGAGCTAAAGGATAGGTCTGGTTTAGGAGATATCATTCAACTATGGACCATCCTGTTACCTTTATGATGATTGTAGAGGACTTCGTGAATACTAAAACCAATATTTTTTGTTGTTTTTTTTTACTTTAGAAAATATTTTGGCATTGTTCCCACAACAAACCTTTGGAATAGGTTGGAAGAGATAAAAGTGCCTTTCAAGTTGAGCATTGTTGCAATAAGGATGCATGAGAATGTGTTGGCAGCAAGTATATAATTATCATTTTTATAAGCCTGCCTACACAGGGTCTATCAAATTTCATTACTCATCATGACAATTGTCACTAAACGACAATTGTCAGTCATTGCTTTTTATATATCGTCTTTTGTATTTTTTTTTTCATGAATGTAAGCATGAAAACTCGCAGCTGGGATTGCCATGTGGTTTCAAATTTTGATTAAAGGGAAACTGCTCATATGGTTTATTATAGAATTGTCATATTTTTGCTATGAGCATGTTGCTCTCCTTGTTTGTGACCCTTATGGTTCTAAGCATGCCTTGGTTCCATAAGTAAAAGACCCCCATTCATTGATATTTGATTTCTTTATATCGATTTTGGTTGATTTTTGATCATATTTATGAAACTTTGAATTATTCGATTCTCCTATCTTTGCAATCAAACTATGAATATGCGCACTACGGTTTTCGAAGTGCTTTGGTCCTAGTAGGTACCCAATGCCAAGGTGGCATACGAAGTACAACATGCTCGTAATGAACCTGCTTAAATAGATGTATAGGATTATTAATTATAATTAATTTAATAATCTAACTGTCCTAAAAGTTAGCTAAACAATAATTATTTCTTAAATAACCTTAACTAATTAATTATTATTAATTACTTGTTCATGATTGTCAAGGATTAATTAATTATTAATTAACTCATTAATTAATTAAGTAAAGAATTAAAGTGGGGTTAATAAATTATATTGTTAAATTAAATCTTACGTATTCGGGAAGGGATGGGACATTAAATATAAGATAAGATAATAAATAAAGGGGATAAGGAACATGAATAATGGGATAAGGGGCATTAACTACGAAAGGATAAGATAATTAATAAATGGATAAGGAAAGTAATGAAGGAGGGGAAAGTAGGTGAAGGGGAAATATGAGGGGAGGTTTATGAAGGAAGGAGGGGGGATCATTCTACGGGAGATTTGGATTGATTTTTGGGGCTCTCTTGGATTTGCAGAGAAGAGAGTTGATTTATGGAGTCCAAAGGTTTAGTATAGGGGCACCGGTTTGATGGAGGTTTTGGGCACGGGGGCCAGGATATCCATATGATATCATGGAGCTAGGAAGTTGTCCTAGTTGGCAGGGTGGAACAAGTTTTGGGCAGTGTTTACACAATTCAGCAGCGGTCAACAAGGCAAGTGGAAAATGGAGGGTTAGCATGAGACCAAGGTAATTTAAATTGTGTATTTGTTTTATTTTGTTATAAAATTTTATTATTCGTTGATCAATTTAAACTGCGTATGTGCTCAATTAAAAGGAATTATTGAATTTTATTGTTTTGTTTGTAGAATTAATTGATGTTAATTAAATTGGACACTACACATGGTATCAGAGCTTTTGTTTGAAATCTGGGCCTAAGAGCCAAAAATCCAAGCTCTAACTCCAGCTACGCCTAACCTGCAAACCAAACACATAAATTTTAACACAAATATAAAAATAAATGCAATACGAATTGAAAATGTAAAAACAAATTTACCAAAGTAAAACAAGCAACTCGGGCTATTACAATTATTTTTGCATCTGATCTCCTTGCAACTTCTGACCAAACCCTCCTAGAAGACTAAATTAAAAAATAGGAAGTAGATTCTATGGTTTTCTACTCTTTCTTTGAAACTCGCAAAAGCACATTAAGAGCAATTCGCTTGATCTTGTTTAGATTTAACTTCCAACCCATAAATATGAAGAAATCAAGCTTAATCTAAGGGTAAATTTGTGGCAATTATTTCTAAAGTTTAACCTTGAACCAAGAAGAAAACGAAATGAATTCCAAGATAAATATCCACACCAAATTTTCATAATAATATCAATATTATAACCTTAAACAAGAAAATACAGGAGAAGAAATTCCAAGCGAGTTTGCCCCAATCATTTTAGCAATAAACCAAAAAAAAATATGGGATAAGGAATTCCAAGCTATATCTGGGCAGGAATTTACTGTAATAATCTTAAAAATACAGCATTATCCTAGAAAAAAAAAATAGGAAGTTGAATTCCAAACCAAATTTCCACGCGAATTTGCCATAATAATCTCAAAATGATAGCCTTAAACTAGGAATAAGAAAAAAAAAAAAAGGAAGAGAAGTTTCAATAATCTCTCTGTGAAATTGGCAGAATTATTTCAAAAATATATCCTTAAACCTGAAAACAGGAAGAACTGGATTAAATTCCAGGGGCTCTCTATGACCGAGAAGCCAAGGAGGGAAACGATGCATGGTTGAAGTCATTAAGAAGGCAATGTTGTTGTGAAAGAAATGCTTTATAAGACCTTCTGAAAGCACGAAATGTCTCTTAAACAAGTGACATATGCCAAAGAATGGGCAAAAGCTCAGCAAACTCCTACTACTTTAAAATTTTTGGGATGTGTACTGAAACTTGATGCCTTTTCTACTAACTTATCAAGTTCAACAAACCCACAACAAATCTCATTAAATTTCAGAGATTACGGAGAATAACAAAATATCGCCCTTCACCTTGTGAGCCGTCCTCCCTGTAAACCAAGGCTTTCTTCGTACAAAGTCCGCCACCAAACTCTGTATGAGTAAAAAAATTAGCAGCCGGAAGAATTCATACAATATACTTCACCATTTTTGCCACTTTGGCAACTGCTTCTGAAGAATTCCACGACACCGGCTCGTCCGTGTCCAAGTTTGCCTGAAAATTGCTAAGAAGAACGAATAGGAAATACAACTGGTTGAAAGGTCATTCTTCAAAGGCCGCGCTTCCTGGGTGTTGAAGCTCCATTGTCATTCAGACCTCAATATTGATGTTAAACCAAGACTAATGTTTACTTAGTAGATAATGATTAAACAAATTTTTATTTATTAAGTAATGAAGGAGAGGACTTTACATATGCTCTCTTTAATTTAATTTTTTTTTATATACCTAAAATACATAAGGCCCCGACCTCATGGACATACCCTAGATGGGTCGTAGCACGTCCGATGCCAAGAGCTCATTCCGCCATGGTCGAGTCGAAATGCGGGCTTATTGGTGGAGGCCTTCCAAGAAACACGCCCACATTTTCCTCATCCTTTATCGACATACCCACAATTGCCGCTGTAGCCAAAAGATGGAAGGGGGCAGAGCTTCTTCTGCAATACCAAAACCGTATTAGACACAAAACCTAGAAACGAAAAATAAAACAAATGGCGTTACGATAGGAATAGGGTTTGTATTTTGGGCAGTGCGTCCACACTAGGCTGTCATAGCAACGATGCCAAAGGGTAGGTCGGCCTGGAGCTATGGTCGTGCCCTCTGGGAAGCTAACCATGGAGCCAGGGTCGCGCCCATAGACCTGAACAAGAAAAAAATAAATTGAACAACAAATACCTGGACCGTAGATTATTTTCCACCTCTAACCCTCTATTACAAGAGGATTTGCAGAGAGCATGTAAAGCTTTTTATCTCGAAGATGCTCATATGTTTTTCAATGGAAGGGCTTAAAATCGAGTAATAAGTTGGAAGTATCTCCGTTACTGTCAACTGCAAACCATTTTTGAAAGTTATCTCTGACATATCCACTACAATCCCCCTATTGGGGCGGCGGTGTGATGGGCGTTGGTTTCAGTGAAGAAGATGAGCCTTCCTGTATCCTTTTGTGCGACAACACATATGCCATGGATTCAACAACTACTGTCAAATTGATAGATTTTTGTGTGTTTTTCTATATGAAATAATATAAATAATATCCGTTTGTAAATAAACACGATTGTGGAAATTATAAAGACGAAATACAGAAACTCCTCGAAAGATACCAATGATTCTATACTTAGCAGCTCTTCAGCGCCACCACCATGCACAAAGGCATGAATAGACCAGCACCAGTGCACACGACGCCACGAAGAGGAGTCTCGAAAAGCATGAGCATGGTGAGGGAGGGGCACGTGAGCCTCATGCGAGGACCCGCCGCCCACGTTAAATTGTTTTTTTTATATTATTCTTATTTAGTTTAATTTTTTTTCAGTTTTCATTTTGGTTAAATTGTTAAGATTTTAATTTAAAATTCAACGTAAAATTTTAAATGTTTTGATTTGAAATTGATATTAAATTTAAAAATATTAAATTTTAATTTAATGTTAAATTCTAAATATAATTTAATTTAATGTTAAATTTTAATTTTTAATAAATAGAATATAATTTAAATTACATATAGTTAATTTAGAGTTTAATTTTTATGATTAATTAATTGTATGATTAATTGATCATGTTTTAATTAATTAATTATGTTTTAAATTAATTAAGTACTTTATCTTTTTAAATGAGTAAAAAAATAAATAAATAAAAATGAATTATTAAAGGGTTTTGAACCCGCAACCCCCACCAAGCGAAAGCCTTAAGAAGAACACTAACGCCAACACACCCTCATAAGTATTTACAAATAAAGTCTTATATTTACTTATATTAACGATAACACTATAGTAATTAGATTGGTATTATTATTAGGAAGATACAATATGAACATTAAGACTAACTGGCTTATTACCTAATCTATTGATCCAAAGCCAGCTAACTGAGTTGAATCATAATTAGTGAATGCACCGGGAATCAAGGTAAAGGCTTATTTAGCGCCACTGATCCTTGTATCCCAAGTATAAACTCTGATTGTCCAAGCGTCAAGTTTACAAGACTGTACACACAATTCATTGAGCCGAGCGCCAAGTCCCTCCACTCCATTCCACCAGTCAAAGTCAACGCTAAATCTCAATGCAACATTCGACAACGCCAACACTACGTGCCAGGGAAAAGCTCACGAGTCAAGCACCAGAGGATATTTAGTTGTAAGAGAAAAGTCAAAAGGACTTAGACTAGGACAGGCGGGGAGGAGGCGACATATGCACTAGGTGAGTAAGCATAGGAATTGGCGAGAATGGCGCAAGGCTAGCATAGCTGCAGGGCATGGGAACCAATAGTTTTTTTTTCATAGGGGCGAAGAAATCAAGCTTAGACACTTAATCCTAATCCTAACCTAGCCAATTCCCTAAAGGAGTAATGTATGTTTACTGACAAGTAAAGAAAACTTAAACCTAACCCTGTTTCTAGTTTGAGTAGAACCAATTTGAAACATCCTTGAACTCACCCTGACAACTTTGGTTGATGTATGTTAAAACATACAGGATGGTCAGGACTCGAGGGAGTCAAGGCAGGGGAGCGTCATCATAAGCACCGCCAACACTGCCAGCGCCACCACCACCATCGCCCGAACTAGCCCTTATACTGTGCTCGTTGGTAGCCATTAATGAGACTTTAAAGGGGCGACAACCAGCAGGGACTGAAGTGGAACCCCCACCATCTGGAATGGGTAATCAAGAAGCGTCAAGGGATTCAGGGGGAGGACCTCCACCTAAAGACATCACACGAGAGTTGTAGAAGATAAAACTTCCATAGTTTGTCGAGGGTCGCGCCAGTGAACATGCGGAAGCATGGTTGAAAGGCATGACAAGGTTTTTTGCCTTAAGGGACTATGCGTCAAAATAAAAGGCAAAGATCGTAATTTTTCAGTTAAGAGACAGTGCCTTGAACTGGTGGGGCAACCTGGAAAGACAACTGCACCTTACCCCAGACACACTATCTTGGGAACTTTTTGAGGAGAGGTTCCGAAGGAAATATCTACCAACATACTACGAGGAACAACAGGTATGGGCATTTCATGCCTTAGTACAGGGAAACAGAACTATAGAAGAATATGAGATCAGATTTATGGAACTCGTCAAATATGTTTCATATATTGATAATGACCAACGACATGCAGAGCACTTCGTCTATGGATTGAACCCTAAGATAAGAGTTATGGTGTGGATGTGGAAACCATCTTCAGTAGTGGAAGGAGTGGAAAATGCGCGTTATGTGGAGGAACAAATGAACTTGACTGGGGGTACAAGACCGACATTTCTACATCATCTTGAATTTGTAGGGAAGGCCCCGAGGACATTTCCTAGGGGAGGGGGCTCAAGGCCACCGCCATATGGTAACAGTGTCGCTCCAAGGACAGTAGCCACAGGGATTTCAATGGCAGCGAGTGCAGCATCTCATTCATTGCCAACGGTGTGGACAGGTCCATGACCATCTCAGGGACAACGAGTAGGGGCAAGGGTTTCAGGGGAAGGAGCTCATTTCAGAGACAGTCACATAGCAGTGCACCAATTCAATCTTGTGTTACCTGTTGGGAGTGCGGAGGACCCCATTACCAGCGTGACTGCCCAAAGATACAATTAAGGTTTTTTCATAGAGAAGGAAAGGCACCAATGGGGAGATCAAGTGGCAGCCACCAGATTTACGCAGCGGTTAATAATTGCCAGGCTGAACATCAATCCATGGTAGTGGACTCATCAGGTATGCTAAATCATATCAATGTTAAGATTTTGTTTGATTCTGGTGCGAAAAATTGTTTCATTTCACCATCTACATTAGAAAAGAGTGGGTTGGCAGCCTACGAGCATGATGACTTTAAACAAGTCGAGATGGCTTCGCGGAAAAACAAGCGGTAGGACCTAGTGTTGATAATTGTATAGTAGACCTGGGAGTGTGTACTACCAAGTTGAAGGTATACATCACTACTCTTGGGGTGTATGACCTAATCATTGGAATGGATTGGTTAGCAGCTCACCAAGCTTTAGTAGATTGTTTCGCCAAGAGGGTGATTTGTGTCGACGATGAAGGAAGACCAGTAGAGATCCAGGCTGTACAGAGAAAAGTGTCGTTACGCTTTATATCAACTATGAAGGTTAAGCGATGCTTGAGGAAAGGGTGTCGAATTTATGTAGTGGAAGCAGTGAATGAAAAGAAGGGACCCTCATTAGATCAGTACCCGGTATTATAATAATTTCAGGATGTTTTTCCAAACGAGTTACCAGGGTTACCTCCTGAGAGGGAGCTAGATTTTACTATTGAGCTAAAACCTGGTGCAGAACCAATCTCCAAGACTTCGTATCGGATGACAGCGTCGAAACTTTGTGAATTGCAATTGTAGTTGAAAGAGTTATTGGACTTAGGGCTAATAAGGCCTAGTGTTTCACCCTGGGGTGCGCCGATAATTTTTGTAAAGAGGAAGGATGGATCCTTACGACTGTGTATAGACTACAGGGACTTGAACCATGCTACAGTGAAAAATACGTACCCAATGCCGCGAATAGTTGACCTTTTCGATCAGATGAAAGGATCATCCATATTCTCAAAGATCGATTTGCGATTAGGGTATCATCAGTTAAGGATTAAGGAAGGTGATATCCCAAAAAATTCCTTTTGAACTCGGTTTGGAATTACGAGTTTGTTGTCATACTTTTCAGATTGACCAATGCGCCAACAATATTCATGAGCCTCATGAATGGCGTATTCCGGAAGTACTTAGATCAATTTGTACAAGTTTTTCTAGATGACATCCTCATCTATTCCAAGAATGAAAGAGAATATGAGGAACACTTGTGAATAGTGTCGTCCTGTCTTAGAGAGAACAAATTTTATGGGAAGCTGTCGAAGTGTTCCTTCTTCCAGAAAGAGATTCACTATTTAGGTCATATCATTTTCGACGAAGGAATATTTGTGGACCCAGAAAAAGTAAAGGCCATTATGTAGTGGCCAGTGCCGAAAAATGCCCATGAGGTGAGAAGCTTCATGGGGCTAGTAGGTTATTATCGAAGATTTGTGGAAGGATTCTCCAAAATAGCGAAACCCATCACCACCTTACAGCGTAAGGGGGTCAGGTATGAATGGACAGAAGAGTGTGATAGTGCATTCATTGAGATTAAGAGGTTACTAACTAGTGCGCAAATTCTACGAGTGATGGATATGGAAAAGGACTTCACAGTCTGCACGGATGCCTCGAAGCCAGGGTTGGGGGCTGTGCTAATGCAGGATGGAGGAGTGATAGCCTATGCGTCAAGGAAGTTGAAGAAGCACAAAGAGTTATACGCGACTCATGATTTAGAGTTGGCAGCTGTAATGCTATCTCTGAATATTTGGAGGCACTATCTTGTGGGGCGAAACTTTGAGCTCAAACCGGACCATGAAAGTTTAAAACATCTCTTCACTCAAAGAGATATGAATGCCAGGAAAAGGCGATGGAGTGAGTTTATGAGTGAGTACGATTTTGGTATTTCGTACATCAAGGGAAAGGATNGGGAAAGGAAAATGTGGTCGCATATGCCTTGAGTAGGAGACCACGTATCTTCTCCTTGGTAACCTTAAAGGTCAATCTGAGGGAACATGTGTTGACACAACTCCCTGGAGGCAGTTGGTATTTAAAGGTTACTTCAAACCTCCAGAGTGGGAGGCAGTTATACCCAAAGTATGAAGGATATAATATGGAAACAAACGGACTGTTAAGATATCGAGGAAGGATGTACATCCGTGAGAATGCGGATAGTTGAAGCATCATACTGAAGGAAGCCCATAGAGCACTTTATTGTGCGCATTCGGATGTGAAGAAGATGTACGCAGATATCAAGAAGCTCTTATTCTGGGTAGGCATGAAGCGAGATGTAGTCCATTTCATCACCAAATTCCTGGAATGTCAATAAGTGAAATCCAACCACCATCACCTGACAGGCCTCCTACAACCACATGATGTTCCTATGACCAAATGGGAAATCATCTCTATGGATTTTGTTGTGGGGTTTCCGCTCACATCCCATAGACACAATGCCATTCTTGTGATAGTGGATAAGTTAACCAAGAGTGCTCTTTTTATTCTGGTTAGAGACACTTACAATGTCACTGATGTGGCACGTGTGTTTGTAAGCAAGGTTATCCGTTTGCATGGGATACCTAAGAAGATCATTTCAGATAGGGATGCCAGATTCACTTCTAGGTTTTGGACAAGTTTGCAGTCAGCGTTGGGGACTCAGTTGAACTTAAGCACAACTTATCATTCTAAAACAGATGGGAAGACTGAGAGAGTAAATCAAGTCATGGAAGACATGCTTAGGATGTACGTCATGGATAATCAAACCCAGTGGGAGAAGTACCTACCTTTGGTAGATTTTGCCTACAATAACAGTTATCATAGCTCCATCGGAATGCCACCCTACGAAGCTTTGTATGGGAGGCCATGTAGAAATCCATTAAGTTTGGATAGACTAGAAGACCGAGTAACAGTTGGGCCAGAATTGATTCAAGAAATGGAGGAACAGGTGATTTAAATTAGGCAAAGACTAAAGGAAGCACAGGATAGGCAGAAAAGCTATGCGGATGCACACAGAACTGACCGAAGTTATGAAGAAGGAGACCAGGTTTTCATTCGTATCAGGCCTAATAAGAGTACCATATGGTTTGGGAAGGGGACAAAGTTGTCACCTTGATTTATAGGACCATTCAGGATCCAAGAGAAAATTGGACCCATTGCATATCGTCTCTTACTGCCACCCCACTTGCATAAAACTCATATTGTATTTCATGTATCTGTTTTACGTCATTATGTTGCTGATGAATCACATAAACTAAATTGGACGGAATTGCAGGTATCAGACGTGGGAACCCTCACGGTAGAACTGTTAGGAATATTGGACCGTAGAGTCCGATAGCTCATAAACCGTCTGGTAGACCAAGTTAAGGTCCAGTGGGACAAGTATAGTCTAGGATATGCTACTTGGGAAGATGATGAGACATTACGACGAGACTATCCCTCACTATTTTGACCACCTCGAGAACATGTTTCTCGAAGGTGGGGTGTATGTAACACCACCTTTTGACTTAGACAACCAGGATTATCTAAGGCCTATATACTTTATTTTCTATTCACAATGAAACTATTAAGTGATACACTTAAGCTTTAAAATTTATGAACTTTTATGAATGTTTAAATGTTATTGATGATGATGTATATGATGTGATCTACTACGTGAATGTAAATGTTACGAATGTTTAAATGTTATTGATGATGATGTATATGATATGACACATTGTGAGAACGAAGAATTTTATGAATGCTTAAAATACTATTAGGATGATGTTGGATATGATGCAATCTATTTCGGGTAAATGATAATCTTATGAATAGATGTTGAAATTGAATTACGGGATATTATGAGATCTATTTCTAATTGGAAAACTTTGATGTTAATTTATCGGTACAGGGATACCAAATTGAAACGATGATAGTATGGAATTACATGATGATAGTGCATAGAAATGTATGAGTTTGTGTATGATGATAGTGCATAGAAATGTATGATGATAGTGCATAGAAATCATCATAGCCAAGGGGTAATGATGATGAAAGTGGATATCAGGACCACTAACCAAGAAACATTATGGTATGAATATTGTATGTCAAATTTATATTGGTTTGGATGCATTGCTATGATATGTGGACCAGTGCATGATTTCAGGTGATGACACTACCCAAAACCGAATAAACGATGACAAAACCTCTAGCAACACAATGCCACTGTGTATTCCATTGTAGGGTGTGGACCCTAGTCCTATTAGGAGGGGTGGAGGAATTTCCCACCATGTATCCTCTATTGTAGGGTGTGGACCCTAGTCCTGTCAGGAGGGGTGGAGGCATTTCCCACCGTGTATCCTCTGAAACCTGAAGTCATGGGAGGACGGTGTTAATTCACGCTCCCCAAGATGTGTGATGATGACTATCATATGCCTGCTAGGGAAGCTTGGTCAAGGTAGCGACACTTCCTCTTACGGGTTCTATTTGGAGTTAGGTCAATATAGTTGACGCTCCAAGATAGTCTAGCAGAGGAAGGATGGGAATGGAGATAGAAGTAGCTTAGGGAGGAAGGATGAGTAGTAATAGTTGAGAAGGTATTGAGATCTCTCTTGTGGTGGTATTTAATGTTTTCCCTTCAAAAAAAAAAAGAGAAATGTGTATATATGAATATTCATTATTACGTAACTAAATCACAGTTATCTAAATAAAATTGTTGAACCGGATAATAGTAATTAAAGAATTTCTCAAACGATTGATAGGTTTGTTGTCTTTTATAAAAGACTAGTCTTGCTGACTGGATTGGATGCATACATAAATTACTAAAGGATGATAGTTTTGATTATTATAGATGCACGAGACTTGTATGTACTAGCTACACATGCATTTCTTGTACATATACACTAGTATGTATGGGTTTTCTTGACTTACTTACTGATAATGTCGGTTAATTGTTATGAATGTGTGAACCATGTTTCTTTTCCTTTGTATCATAAGATACCTTAACTTCGGGACGAAGTTTCCTGAAGGGTGGGTGTATGTAATGACACTGCTTAAATCGATGTATAGGATTATTAATTATAATTAATTTAATAATCTAACTGTCCTAAAAGTTAGCTAAACAATAAATATTTCTTAAATAACTTTAACTAATTAATTATTATTAATTACTTGTTCATGATTGTCAAGGATTAATTAATTATTAATTAACTCATTAATTAATTAAGTAAAGAATTAAAGGGGGGTTAATAAATTATATTGTTAAATTAAAGCTTATGTATTCGGGAAGGGATAGGACATTAAATATAAGATAAGATTATAAATAAAGGGGATAGTGAACATGAATAATGGGATAAGGGGCATTAACTACGAAAGGATAAGATAATTAATAAATGGATAAGGAAAGTAATGAAGGAGGGGAAAGTTGGTGAAGGGGCAATATGAGGTGAGGTTTACGAAGGAAGGAGGGGGGATCATTCTATGGGAGATTTCGATTGATTTTTGGGGCTCTCTTGGATTTGCAGAGAGGAGAGTTGAGTTTTGGAGTCGAAAGGTTTAGTACAGGGGCACTGGTTTGCTGGAGGTTTCGGGCACGGTGGCCAAGATATCCATATGATATCCTAGACCTAGGAAGTTGTCCTAGTTGGCAGGGTGGAACAAGTTTTGGGTAGTGTTTACACAGTTCAGCAGTGGTCAACAAGGAAAGTGGAAAGCGGAGGGTTAGCATGAGACCAAGGTAATTTAAATTGTGTATTTGTTTTATTTTGTTATAAAATTTTATTTTTCGTTGATCAATTTAAAATGCGTATGTGCTCAATTAAAAGGAATTATTGAATTTTACTGTTTTGTTTGTAGAATTAATTGATGTTAATTAAATTGGACACTACAATTCCATTACTCTTCTGTGTGGTCTGTGGCTTCACGTTTCTGCTCACATGCTCAGTGATTATCACCCTGGACATCGTTTTAATTATCACAACATCTATTGATAAGGCTTGAGGCTATGGCTCTCTGGCGTTCTTCCAAACCTTACCTGCATTTTCTATGTTAATTACCAGTCCATTCAACATGGCTCCAGTGGTAAGGGTTGAGATGAATGGCATCCAAACCCTCTCGTATGATAACGCTAGGGAGGATTTAGAAAGGAATGGTTGGCATTTGTTTATCAAGAAGTTTAAGGGTTTCAACCTTTGGGTAGCCCAAGAGTTTTCTTTAACCTTCGATGGCTATAGGGAAAAGATCGATGAAGTGCAATTGGAGGTAACAAAAGAGTTCTTAAGCCAAGCCACGAGTTTGCCAGTAGTTGGGCAGAAATGGTTCAAGAATGAGAAAGTGGAGGAGGTCATGTGGACTTTGTTGTTCACCTCACGAAAAGTAACCACCTGCGATCGAGGTATGTCGGTTTCGTGCTTAAAACCTAGATGGCATGATTTTCTTGCTCTAGTGAAGCAATTCATCACTTGTGAAGGAATATTCAGATTAGTTTTCCTATATCATCTATGCTTGCTTATGAGTTTTATTGGATTTCCGTTGAGTATGCCTTACTTCCTGCTTAGAAGTCTGTATAAGATGAGTAAATGGTTTAGGAAATAGAGGTCAGACTCAAGTTTATTTCACCATGGGTTCATTAAAATTATCCTTATGCACCAGTTACAGTCACAAAACGACTGTTGGGATTTTTTTATCATGCGAAATGGTTTCGGAAACCATGAGTTGGGATAGGTAGATAAGCCGGTTATCGTGGAAACACTTGTGAACCCTATGGCTTCTTCCCCACTGCTCCAGGCCTGTGATTATTCTCCTAATGATGAACCCTCAAGCTACCCTAATGTCATTCAACCAGACAATAGACCATTCACAAACCCAAAGAATTACACTAAAACTGTTATGAAATCTACAGGAAAGAAGCACAAGGGCAGTCTCGATGTTAATTTCAAGAACAAAAGAGATGGTCATCTGATCTCTCGAAGTGTCTGAAATAAAATCAAACCCTGTGTAGACACAATCAACACGATTGAAGTGAGAGAAGATTCAAACTCAGAAATCAAAAAATTCTTGGCTGAAGAGGACCTCGTGTCATATGGGCTTTTCCCTAATCGACCCTTTGACTTTCTTAACAACCTGCCTCCTTGTCTAAAGGATAACCCAGAATTCCCTGGTATCGAGTTCTGTGATGAACCTACCATTCACATGGAGGATTCTCTGACCCGTAATGCTATCAGTGCTAATGCGAATCCTTTACAGTCGTAGTGTAATGAGTGTCGATCATGGATAGACAGGTTCTATACCACCGTTCCACTGCTACTGTCACAACTTAAGTCTTTAAGAGACCAAGTTGATATTTTGACAAGTGAAAACAATAGACTCGAATCCATTATATAAGAGAAATATAAACGATTGAAAGCCACAGGATGTGTCATTTTCAAAAATGTAGAGGCAGCTACAACTATCATCAATTCTAAAGTTTCTTGACATAATTCGTTTTGCGATTTGAGGTATGATTTAGTTAGCATAATCATTTGTTGTTCTTAAATTAGGGTATTTGATTTGATTGAGTAAACTATTTTTATCATTAAGGTTAGTGTCTTTTATTAAAATAAGATTGCATTTGCTATTATAACTAGCTACAAAATCATAAGATTCTGTAGCCAGTTAGAAAAATTTGAATTGCTTGATTTGACAATTGAAAGCATATCTGAAATATTCTCCTTTTCATTTGTTTTCGAAATGATTAAGGAGTCTATGATTTCTAAGATGATATGAAACACTGCTGAAGATCTCCCGGCCATATATGTTATCTACTTTTGATACTCAGAATTAGACTGTTGGTAGTTTTTTGATATCTAGTGAAATCATGGAGGTTCCATCCCCCTCTATATTTTGAAATCAATTTGATCTTATCAATAGGAAACAATCATGTTCCTGGAACCTATATAAACATATTATTTTTGTCAAGAAGGATCATCTCAGCTTGGGGCAAGAATATGGATGTTTCACTATAGACTTGAATGGAATATAATACACATCACACCTTTAGCTATTCTGTATGATGTTTTTTATTCAAGTCATGTTTATTTTAATTTGTTAATAGATTATGATTTATTTTGTCATCGTGGTTTATTATCAGTTGGCATGATTAAATATTATATACTATCCATATTTTCATGTCCCAATATAACACATAGTAATCATTCGTTCAATTTGAATTAAGAGATTTATCTCTAACTTCGATCAAACGTTCATATGCAAGTTCTCAGAGGAAGAATTATCTTATTGAGGTTGCTTGTAAAATTATAAGATTACTATGAATGCATCTATTATATGTTCTGTTCAAACTCCATCATTACTTCTTCACATTTATTAGGAGCAATTTCAGGATCTGTCATAGGTTTACCTCATCAGATAAGGTGACTAGATGCTACTCATTGAACAGATATTGGATGCAATAATAGGTCAGCCTGTTATTTGATTTCATTAGTATAATAAATATAGAATCTTCTTGTACTTAAAATACTTTATACCATCTGTTATTTCTTTTTCTTACTTAGACAGTTTGATATTCGATTTCTCAAGTATAAACATCTAAGAAAACAAATAAAAAAGATTAGATAGTAGTTTTATTGTTGTTTAAAAAATCAATTTACATTTGATTTTCATGGATCTAGATTAAAATTCGTAGTTTGTATATATTATATATATATTGTAAATATAATTATTTGTATATATTTTACATATGATAACTTGAATTATTTTATAAGTATTAATTAGTTAAACTACAGATATATATTAGATGTATGCATATTTATTAGCGATGGTTATTTATTAGATCATTTCTTTTCCTTTCGTTATTTTTTAACTTTCTTTAGGACTTAGATCGGCCAACGGAGCCAAAAAAGTCATGAGGGTGAGTTAATCCAAACAACTTGGGTTAATTAGACAACCCTGGACTGGACTCACTCTTCAAGTTGACAAGCGGTCATTTTCGCCTGTCAACAAGTGGCACTAGAAGGAGGGTCTGAAAACTATTGATGGCATGTGGAGGTCGCAAGAATCCTTCCCCACACAGTCGCTCACCTATAGTGACAAGAATTCATTCTGAAGGAAATATTGTCTCCCAAACAGCAACCACATCCAACGATATCTCACAGATAGTTGTTGAACCAGCAACAGCAAACCCCACAGGATCTGACATTCAAGAAATTGTACGTCAATCCCTGATAAGAACGCACAATGCCTTACCCCGTATCAGACAACCAGGTCGACCCTTGAACCAACCATTAGACTTCTCTGATATTAGGGAACAACTAGGAGGTATTGATCTTACCTTAAATCATACAGATCCAGATCATATTCTCACTCCTGTGGTAGGAGGATCTGGTATTCCACCACCTTCATATCCTTCTTCTTCAGGAGAAGAGTCATCCGACGAAGGAAACTTTTCATCTCAGCCTTCAAAACCACCCACACCTATGGAAAATCCAAACAATCCTGCCAGACCTTGGCTCGGCCAAGATGTCATGGCTATACCTGGGCCCCAGCATCCGCTACCTAAACACCCAGAGAAATGGCTCCCTAAATTTGACCCAGACTCCGAGCAGATTGTTGAAGACCATATTAAAAAGTTTATGTTAGCCATTAGGCTCCATATTGTTGAGCACGAAGACGTAGTCTGTATATTGTTTCCCTATACCTTTGAAGGCAATGCCTCTACCTGGTACTTTTCCCAACAGCCCCACACCATCATGTCATGGGATAAATTCGAGTCCTGTTTCCTTGAGAAGTTTGCAGACGACAAGTCCCCTGAAGTTCTATTCATGGAACTTTCTAGTTTAAAAATGAACCCCAAAGAAAAGACTAAGGACTTCAATCAAAGGTTCTTGACACTAAAAAATTAAATCCCCATGGATTCGAAGCCTACCAAAAATCTTATTATCGCATACTACACGAAAGCCTTACATCAAAACATAGCCATTTGGGTAAAGAGGTCCAAGAAAGCCACATTGTTAGAAGCCTTCGAGGAGACCAGTCAGATCGAGAAAGATATTCTCATCTTAAAAGACAATACTGGTAACGAGATAGAGGCTAGTTCATCCTCCAAGAATAAAATTGAAATCCTTTCTAGACCTCCCCAAAACAAAACCCAACCAGAAAGTTCGGATCTAGAAAACTTGCAGAAAGTCATTCAGAAATTATCCAATCATGTTATAGATTTAAAAAGATCAGCTAAAGAAGCTTCTTCGAGCAAGGGGCCTTACAAAAACCCTTTCAGAAATCCTTTTCCTACAAACCGACCGAACCCAACTTCTGAAGGCCTAAACTTAGAAAGCCTACAGTTTTCTATCCAGACGATTCTAGAGGAACATGATAACTTAATTCCCCCCGAAATTCCTAAAGAAGTAGTTGAACAAGAGACAGTAGAAGAAGATGAAACCTCTCCAAATATTTTTTGATTTTTTAGATAGCATTTTTCAGGCTAATTTCGAAACAGTGCATCCTTACAATACTAGGAGCAAAACAACAAATAAACCTTCTTCTGAAACTACAACTACTGTACCTCCAAAATAGTCCAAATCAATTGAAACTAAACAAAACTTATCAGCCCCAAGTCTAGAATATGATTTGATTGAGTATCTAAAAAAACATAGGGCTAACATTTATGTTTACGAATTATTAAAATTCCCTTTTCTGTTGCAAAATATTTTGCAGAATATTGCAGAAAACAGTAAAAATAGCAATCCGAACAACAATAAAACTGCTGAAAATAGCACTAAAACACCTCAAAAGGTCTTTGCTAAAACGACATCCAAACCTAATGATAAAAGAGACCTTCCTGTAAATAGTGTAACAAATATAGATAAATCATTTTTAGAGGCTGCGATTAAAAAACAACAGACTTCTACTGTTAATACTCGCAGAAATGTCCCTCCATTTTTGTTGACTTTTGAAATCTTCAACAGGAATGTACATAACTGTATGGTAGATTCAGGTGCATCATCTAACTTAATGCCTTGGTATGTCTGTCAAAATATTAATGCTGAAGTTCAACCGTCTAGTTTGAAAATTATTCAACTTGATCGAACTAGTGTTAAAGTGATAGGTGAATTAAAAAATGTTCTTATAAGATTGTCATCTAATCCTAAAGTCTATCAAGTGATTGATATCATTGTTGTAGATATCCTAGAAGTTTATGGTTTGTTTTTAAGTAGAGACTAGTTAGAGAAATTACATGGTTATTTTGCAACGGATTGGTCTCACTTGTGGTTGCCCGAGAATGGAAAGCCTAACAAAATCAAGGTAAATCGTGAACATTATCTGAAGTTCACGGTGACTGATTTAAATGATCCCAATGAACCATTCACTCCTACCAATTCGCCTGAAATACAGGGGATGGATACTTTTTTCAAAAATTTCATGGCTGAAACTTCCACCATCACTAACCCGGAACAACAATCTGAAATTATGACATGCACACAGTCAACAGCCTTTTCTCAGTGGTCACATGCACCCGACGAAAATCAAATGTGGTCTCTTTACTTTTGTAGGGGCCGAATTAATTTTACATTAGTTTATTTCATAAACTAATACAGTAATTTCATAACAGCATAATAATCTTCATAATAGTAACTTTCGTAAATTAAATTTTACAATGAATAATAAATCTTTCTAACATAATACAACAATGCATAATTTTAAATAAATACCTAAGTCTGATGCTAATAATCCTTCGTTTGTTCACCGCTTGCCTCCTTGACCGTTGTTGCAAAACACTTCCCAAAACCTAGTTCCTCCCTGCCAACTAGGTAACTTCCTAGCTCCAGGATATCATATGGATATCCTGGCCCCCGTGCCCAAAACCTCCAGCAACCCTGGTGGCTAACTGATACAATCCCACCCCAAAATTTCACTCTCTCTGCAAATCCCAGAGCTCCCAAAATCCATCCCCAAACTCCCGTAGAATGGCCTCCCGTAAACCTCCTTTCCCTCCTTATTCCTCCTTTCACCGACTCCCCGCCTCATTTACTCCCTACCTAACCCATTTATTACCTTCTTATCATTTCCCGTTAATGCCCCTTATCCCCTTTATTTAATATCTTATCCCTTGTAGTTAATATGTCATCCATTTTTGGGTACGTAACTTAATATAATAATATACTTTATTATCCTCCTTTTATTTATTTACCTTATTAATTAATGAGTTAATTAATACTTGAATTAATCATTGGCAATCATGAATAGCTAATTAATAATAATTAATTATTCAATGTTATTTTAAGAAATAATTATGGTTTAGCTAATCTTTTAGGATAGTTATATTATTAAATTAATTACAATTAATTATCATATACACCTATTTAAGCAGGGTCGTTACAACTTTGATGGGTCAAAATCTAAGGAAGGAGCTGGTGCAGGGTGCATGCTCATCGATCCAGCAGGTAATAAGACTCTGATTGCTTGTTGGTTAGAATTCAAATGTACAAACAACATGACCGAATATAAGGCACTCCTGCAAGGCCTCAGAAAAGCATTAGATCTGAACATTCAAAATTTAACTGTCTTTGGTGATTTGGAAATTGTGGTTATCCTTGTTGGATGGTTTTTTAGGGTACAACTAAGTCCTTATGTCTCCCTCAGACCAGCTCAAAACTACTTTCCGTACTCCATGGGGCACCTATGCTTATAGAAAGATGCCGTTTCGACTCATAAACGTTGGTTCCACTTTTCAGAGAGCGATGGACATCGCTTTCTGCGGCTTAATAAATCAATATATAGTAGTTTACCTAGATGATGTCACTGTCTTCTAAAAAAATAAAGAAGATCATCTAGCTCATTTAAGATCTGTTCTATAGTGATGTCGTAAGTATGCCATTTCTTTAAATCCTAAAAAATCTATCTTCGCAGTAGAACAAGGTAAGCTCGTTGGATTCATCGTATCGAGCGAAGGGATGATAATCGACCCTAAAAGGACTCAATTCATTTCGAAACTGTCCCCTCCCTCATTAAAAAATTCCATGAAATCTTTCTTAGGTCAAATAAACTTTGTTAGGAGATTCATCCCCAACTTTTCAGAAATGGTGAGACCATTACAAAACTTAATAAAAAAAGATGTACAGTACCGGTGGGGACCTTTAGAAAGATAGAATTTTGATTCAATAATAAAGGCCATAATAGACGCTCATTCCCTAATAAGCCCCGACTTTTCGCAAGACTTCACCCTCTACACATTTTCCTCTAATCGATCTTACGCTAGTGTCCTAACTCAAAAGAACGCTAAAAAAAATGAGGTCCCAATTGCCTTTATGAGCTCAGCCTTCAAGGGGGAAAAACTTAATTACCCAGCAGTAGATAAACAAGCCTATGCTATTTTCAAAGAAGTAAAACACTTCCTATCTTATTTGTTGAAATCTAGGACGAAAAACATTGTCCCTTACCCAACTGTCAGAAATTTGTTAGTACAGAAAGAACTAGGCGAAAAAAGGGCAAACTAGGTCACATCCTTACAAGAATATGACATAGAAATCACCTTAGCACAAATTGCAAGAGGCCAAGGTTTATGAAAGTTGGTCACTAATTCAACTGTAGGACAGCAAGAAGAAACTGATATGTCAAATCCAGGACAGCACTGTCAAAATCAAATCTGCTGTGCGCAAAACCCTGTTATTTCCTAGTACGACGAAATAAAATTTTGTCTTATACATGGATCAGCTCCCCGTCACCTTGATCCCACAAAAAGGAGAGAACTAAGAATAAAATCTGCTTCTTTTCAGCTGATTAATGGTATTTTGTTTCATCAAAATTTTGATGGAGTACTTATGCGTTGTCTTGAAAAGGATGAAGCAGAAAAAGTCTTATTGGAATTACATGCAGGGGAAGCTGGTGGGCATTTTGGTGGAGACACTACTGCCCATAAAGTGTTAAGAGCAGGTTATTACTGGCCTACCCTTTTCAAAGATGTTCATGCTTTATGTCGCAAGTGTGTGATTTGTCAAAAGGCATCTGGACGGATACAGAAACTAGCCTTCCCATTGCAACCAGTTTCGGTAGACACCCCTTTTCAGCAGTGGGGTCTGGATATTATAGGCCCAATCAATCAACCATCCTCATAGCAGCATAAATACATCATAACAACCATAGATTATTTCACCATTTGGTCCGAGGTTTCCCCATTAAAAGCTGTACATATCAGCCAGGTAATATCTTTCTTGAATTCCAATATTATTACTCATTTTGGTATCCCTGAATGCCTAGTATTTGACAATGATTCTTATTTTTCATCCCTTGAAATGAGTGATTTCTCTCTAGAAAAAGGAATTAAATTAAATTACTATGTCGGCTATTACCCCCAAGGCAATGGCTTGGCAGAATCAACTAATAAAAACCTAATTAAAATTATCAAGAGAACGGTTTCCAAAAATCATAAAAATTGGCATAATGCATTTTTTAATGCAATCTGGGATGACAGGGTAACCCCTAAAGCTGCTGTGGGAAATTCCCCACTTTTTCTTGTTTACAATAGGGAAGCGATTCTTCCACCACATGTCCTTCTTCTATCCCTGCAGTTATCGTAGAAAGTACAGGAAGAACACTGTCCCCCATTGGAAAGTCGAATTAACGCTTTGTTAAAGTTAGAAGAAGTGAGGGCTCAAGAAAAATGAAAATTGGATCAACATCAACTCATTGTTAAAAACTGGTTCAATTCCAATTCTGCCTCTGACAGAAATTTTGAAGTAGGTAACCTTGTCCTAAAATGGGACAAACCTCATGAGGGAAAAGGAGAGCATACTAACTTTCAAAACTTGTGGTTGGGACCATTTTTAATTGCTGAGAAATTGGATCCCAGTTCCTTTTGCCTACAGAATCTAGAAGGACAGCTAGACACCTTCCCGGTGAATGGCCAAGCTCTAAAAAAATACTTTACCTAATGACTCATCTGAGCACCTCTTGTAAATGTTTTTTGTTTTATTTTGTTTTCTTTTTGTCTTTCTTTTCTGTTTTGGTTTTTATTTTTCCTTTCTGCTTATCGGTTTTTCTTTTGAAACACATATGCCTGCAACATGGGCTGGTTTAGACAAAAATAATAGAAAAATTTCCCTTTGAAAATGACTACTAAAAGTTGTTTAAACATCAATTGTGATATTTCTCTGAAATTGCACTCTTGCTGAAGATGACTTGTTATTTTAAAAACTTTTTTTTGATTTCAATCTGCAATTGAAGGTATTCACGACCATCTATAAAATCCTTTTTATGCTGTCCATGTTCTTTAAGAGAACAACTCAATGATGTCTCCCTGATCTTGAAAGTCAATTTTATTAGTAAACGATTTCTGGATCTTAATGAAGGACAACTGAGAATTTTTTAAGGTCTTTGACATATTAAGATGTGTTTAAAAAATAGAATTTTCAGCGTCACCCGACTCTATTAAATATCTTTAAAAATTAAATAAATCTTCAGAGAGCTGTGGGCAGTGCTTGTAAACCCACCAGGACACTGAACAGGTCTACTGGCAGTGGGTAAATACATGCATGACGCCAAGATAACTTCGTCGAGGTACTGAACAGGCCTACTGGTAGCGAAGCAATGTCAGGTAAAAGAAAATTCTCAGATATGGATTCTGTTTCGACCTTAAATGTTCTTTGTTCTGATCTGGAATTTCTTCACAGGATAAAGATATTAGAGTGGGTTAATTGACATCGCTGTCGAGGCTATCGACGCCTGCTGGCAGTAGTGGCCCTGTCAACAGTATTGAAGATTTTAACTTTAACATCATGGCTCTCTTTGGTTAAGATTGTCATCAGTTTTTTGTCTCTTTAAAAATAACAGTTTTTTGAAATTGGAATGCATTATAATTATCTTGTGATGCTCAAACAACTTTTCGATTGTTTTCAATCCGAAGATTTTTTTGATT